>WWET01003396.1:61715-72595 GCA_011038615.1 Limnodynastes dumerilii
CATACATACAGATAATGTGATGATGTGTGTGTGTGTGTGTGTGTATGTATATATGTACATGATAGAAATGGTCACTTAAGCGTATTTATTTAAGAGACTCTTACCATGACTCCGCTCTCTTTCACTAACCAACACACCTTTTTCTGTTTAAACTGTTTTTCCTATTCCTCCTCCAGCGGCATACACAGAGGTATATAAGGGCTGCACTTCCTCCATCCTGAGTCTTTTCTTTTTCCTGCATCCTGAGTCTTTTCTTTTTCATGCTGAAGCCAGGGCAGAGGAAGTTTTTTCCAGGCGCTTACCTTATGTAGCTTTATTGTCAGCAGTTCATCCTTCGGCAGTCAGGACGAGGGGAGGGTGGGAAGACCGGCCCTGCGGTGACTCTGAGAAGCAACTCGCTATTCCTGTCCCGATCCTACCGAGGGCGGGCCGATATAACATCAGCAGTCTTGACTGCCATGGCCAGCACTAGGAGGAACAGTGCGGCGTCCATTTTTGTGAAGCCCGGGTTGATCCGTGTTGAAAACAGGGGGAAGGCTGTCACTGGCCACAATCAGCTGATTGTTTAACTACCCTTGATGCCAGTTTTAGTGTGTGTGCATGTTGTGGAGGAGCAGCAACAACATGAACACTGAGGATAAACGTTCTCAGGCCAAGCAACCTGGGTAAGCTCCATACTTTTCATCTATAGTGCTTTTTATGTTACAGTTAGTTAGTTTTATTCTTTTAGGTCTGAAACCAGCAAAGAGAAGGCTGAATCTAAAAGCAGACATAAGAGGAGTCATTTGAATTGCTGTACTTAATGTGATAAATTCCTATCAGAAGGATGTTCGGAAAATCTGTGTTCAGAGTGTAAACCTGCAGAACAGCAACAACAAATGGCTAATTTTATTAAAATGAGGAAAAATACCCTAGCGGATACATTCGTCATCAAGGATGACTTAAAGAAAGTCTCATTAAAAAGGCCCAGAGCATTAGTCAGTGACAATTCTGATGATTCAGGCCTAGAAGAACAGTCAGCTCTTTGAGCAGGATCTGATGTTTCCAAGGGAAGAGCAGCGAATGGGTTAGGCAGAAGCATCTTTTAATCCGGATCTAGTATTATTACAATTAATTCACAAGTCCTTAAATATTGAAGAATCTAAAGAAGATCTACAATTGCAGGGCCTTCTCAGAGGGCACTAAAAAAGGAAAGAATTTCCAACTGTCCAGAGTGTTAAAAGATATGGTACTAAGGGAGTGAAAACACTCAAACAAGAGGGCAGAAGCCACTAACAGAATGACAAAGATGTATCCTTTTAAGCAGGAGGACATTAAATTCTGGGAAGAACCGGGATGAAGTCAAAAAGTGGGAAGAACCGCAAAAGTTTGACAGTGGTCAGAAAACAACCTTACCACTAGAAGATGCGGTGGCATTTAAAGACCGTATGGAAAAAAGGATGGAGGTTGGACTAAAAAAAAAAGTACTCCATAGCTGGAGCTCCATTAAAGCCAGCAGCGACAACAGCAGTTACCAATAGGTTCCTCAGAGGCTGGTATAACTGTTTTGAAACCAATTTGCTAGATGGAGTAAAAAGGCCAGAACACTAATACAGATATCTTTTTCGTAACGAAAGAGGAAAAGAAACAAAATCTTCCTTTTAGACTATTTTTATAATGGTGCCAGGCAGGACTAGGGGATGTCCCAGTAGGAGGCAGACTACAGATATTTTCAGCAGTATAAATTCAAAGTTCAACACTTCAACAGACAAGTGAGTCTGCGACATAATTACAAGAGGTTACAAGCTTGAGTTTATAAGGGCAGCCTCAAATACTTTCTGAATTCGACAGTGCCGCTCAATCCAGAAAAGAAGAAAGCTTTACAGAACAGCCTGGAAGGTCTATTGTCACAAGAAGTAGTGGTGAAGGTTCTAAAGAATCAGAGATATCAGGGATTCTATTCCAGGTTCCTTATAGTGCGCAAAGTTACAGGTGTATTTCGAACAATATTGGACCTCAGAAGGTTAACCAAACCATATTGGTGAAACCATTCAAGATGGAATCAACAAGATCAATTCTGCCTCATTTCGGAAAAGGGATATTCCTCACGTCTATTGATCTAAAAGACTCATCTCCATGTACCGATCTTGAAGGCACATCACAAATATTTTGATATTTGATTGATCATGGTGTTTCGTCAACACTATCAGTTTGTGGCCCTTCCTTTTGGCCTGGCTATGTCCCCAAGGACACGAAGATCCTGATGGTAGTAATTGCGAAATTACGTCAAGAAGGTATTTTTCTCTATCCTTACCTAGACGATATTTTGAATACGACAAACACAAGAGAAGAAGTAGATCTGCACATGCAGAGGGTGATAAAGGTTATAAAAGACCATGGGTGGTTAGTGAATCTGAAAAAGGGCCAGCTTATTCCATCATGCAAGGTAGATTATCTTGGGACCACCATAGACACAGACAAAATGTCAATATCCCTGTCCGCAAAAAAAAAAGGCAAACTCTTGCAGTACGTGTACCGGATAAGATATTTTTTCGTGATAACAGTAAGAGACTGTATGCAAGTCTGCTGATGGCAGCCTCCATAGATTTACTGGAATGGGCGAGGTTTCATATGAGATCTCTACAAAACACATTGATAAGACAATGGACAAGGATTCAGAATATATGGTTCAAATTCTGTTTCTCTCACAGCATGTAAGATCAAATCTACATTGGTGGCTTGATGAACACAGGCTATCACAGGGCAGATGTTTCCACGAGATCCTGTTGTGTTGATGACCGATGCAAATCAGAAAGGATGGGTTGCACAATGTGGTCAAAGATATGCACAAGGTATGTGGATTTTGGAGAGAAGCACAGCGCACTCAAATATTCGGGAGATGAGAGCGGTGAGGATGGTGTGCTTACACTTTGTGCAAGACATCAAAGGAGAATTCTTAATGATCCAATCAGACAACAAACCTGTGGTGTCTTAATTGAATCGTCAATGAGGCACCAGAAGCAAGTCCTTAATGAAGGAAGTTAGTCCAATACTTCAATGGGCAAAAAAAAATCTGATCAAGCTGTCTGCAATCTACATAGCAGGCCATCTAAATGTCACGCCAGACTTTCTAAGTCGTCATATTCTGCATCCAGGAGAATGGGAGCTGAACAAGTCCGTATTCCATCAGATCTGTTAAGCATTTGAAATTATTGGCATGGCTGTTGAAACCAGCAGATTAAAAGCCAGAGGTTTTTCCTCAAAAGTGATTAACATCTTGCTCAAGGCCAGAAAAAAAATCTACCTCCTGTACCTATTACAGGATCTGGAAGGTTTTTACCCAGTAGTATAAATATGCAGAAGTTCTTCCAGATGCTGCGACCACAAGTGACATACTGGAGTTTCTCCAGGCAGGACTAGATAAAGGTCTAGCTACCAATTCACTGAGGGTACAAGTATCGGCATTAAGCGCAGTACTGGATAAGGACTTGGCCCAGGACAAGTTTATAACCAGGTTTATTATTATTATTATTGTTATTATTATTATTATTATTATCATCATTATATCAGAATAGCTGATAAGACAAGACCGGTCTTCAGAAATCCCCTAGCACCATGGTATTATAGGCTTTGACAGAGCCACCGTTTGAACCCCTGGAAGAGGTAAACATTAAATTTGTAACCTGGAAAACTGCATTTTTAATTGCTATCACTTCAGCCAGAAGGGTATCAGAGCTGTGGTGTGAAGAACCCTACTTGAACTTTTTCCAGGATAAAGTGGTCTTAAGGACTAATCCAGTCTTTTTTTTTTTCGAAGGTTGTCTCACAATTCCATATCAACCAGGAAATCGTGCTACCAGCATTGAGCTCGAATCCAAAGAATTAAAAAAAGAAAAAGTTAAACACTAGGTGCGACAGGAGAGTGTTGAGCGCAGTTGTATCATAAAAGTAAAAAAATAAATAAAAAATAAAATATATAATAGTGTGTGTGTGTACAGAAAAATAACAATAATAATAGAGGTTATGCTAGAATTAATAATATACTTAGGGCCTCCCATTATGAATTGCATGGGTATGACCCCTTGGTGTATGCTGCCGGGGGGAAGAATAGGAAATGGTATATTATTACCTGTTAATATGGTTTCCTAAACTCCTCTACGGCAGCATACAAGTAATACCCAGCCCTTTTTTTGTTGAGATATATCAGTTTTTTGTATTTTGTTAGCTAAGAAACAATGGAATACACAGGATGGAGGAAGTGCAGCCCTTTTATACTTCTGTGTCTTCTCTTTGTTCCTGCTCTAGTTCTGAAGGGGGAAGTTAACCCCTTGGTGTATGCTGCAGTGGAGGAGTCTAGGAAACCATATTAACAGATAATATACTGTTTGTTGATTAACAGCAACAAAGGATCTATATAACTGATATCTATATAATAACAGGTTCAAGTTATTGAATTAGATGCAAGTTCAAATAGCGGGTAAATTTAGATGAACTAGATAAGCTAACACAATAGTCAAATACGTATAGCTATCCAACGCAGAGGCAATAAGAAGCGAAAAACACAATCCAAGAGCTATTTAGCCGAGCAGCATTTTTGTGTGATCCGGTGATGTGGGAAATTCACAAGGAGGAGTGGATGGTTGAAAAAAAGGTTTAGGGGGAGGGGGTAGGGGGGCAGGGTGACAGATGATAGAGGTCTATAGATACGTTTGGATAAGAGTATCAATTTAGGTATTTCCTAGGAAATAATCCTTCGACTTTATTACACAATGTTTATAAAGTGAGTCCGTGCAATCCCTCAGTCTTGACCAACCGTAAGCCAATGGTAGTAGAGGGAAGTAACTAGGTGAATGGTTAGGGGGGGGTACAGAGTTCAGGAGACTACACATTATGGTTTTATATTCAAGCCAGAGGAACCACGTTTCCCTGTACTTTTCATAATTATGGTCTCTGTCATCCATGGAGAACTAGAAGCAATCTTTTGGAGCTAGCTTAAAATAGTGGAGGGATGTTGGGATCTCCAAAATGAGAGGATCACAGCTTTAGCAGCTAGGTTCAAGTATTGCAGAAGTAATCTCTTTTAGCTAGAAATATCAATTGGTGACCGTTCATTAACCAAAACATTGTGTCATTCAGAATTTGTTCTCGTTCTCCGGACAGTCTGAATCACCGAAGTCCAGAACCTTCTCAAACTTGAGCTCTTCCACATATATGTGCTAATAGATTGTCTTTACTCTGTCACTTTTGGCATTTGCTAGAAATTCAATACTTTTTTAATTTTTTTTTTTCTTTTGATTCATTTTTTTATTTTTTATGGGAAGTATTTAAGTTAACTAAAGCAAAGAACAAATTATGTGTGGGAAAGATGCTGTTGTGAACCCATTTTAAGCTTACCTTGTATATGGATTTTCTTTTATCAGAGTTCTTATATTTTTCGTTTATTTAGATAAATGAAAAAATATCGAAGATTTAATTATGTACTGTTTATTATTCAGTAATTGACTCATGACTGATCATATTGACTATATTGATATATATATATATATATATATATATACTCCTACCATGTGTTCTCTATTCTCATATTCCTCATAAACAATATTTTTAACATACAATGTACTATCTGTAATTTATATTGACATTGTGCTATTGCATTCCATGGTTAGTCAATATATTGCCTTTTCCATTCAGTCAATTAAATGAAAATGGCTCTTTAAACAATAGAATGTAAATATATTTGAATTTAGCCTTTTTGTGTTCTGTATTTGTGCAAGTTAAATAATTGATCCTTATTGTGTTTGAGTGCTGTAGTATTCCTCAAGACAACTTGATATTTATCATACTTAAGGACTATTATTAAAAATACATTGGTTCAGTTCAAATCAATCAAATGATGATTGCTAAATGACAAATCACTACCTGTGTTTTACAATCTACACAGTATTTGTAGAGGAGGAAAACTAGTTTCTCCCTACCGTAGGTGGGTAGGTTAGGTGTTAGTCAGGGCAATTTTTACTTTATTGTGGGAGATATGAGCAAGCCTAGTTACAATGGGGTAGATCCAGAACTACGTTTGCCGTACGTTTACTCACGTAGCGTATTTACGCTCCCCTTGGCGCACCCCTTGAATGTATGTATTTTGTCAAGATATGCTTTTCAACTTCAACTGCTTTTTAAAGTTTTTCCAAAGTAACCGCAGTGATCCGCACACGTATGTATGGGCAACACGTATTTACGCAGCTAAGCACGCCCATACTGTACACTTTAAATACAAACCCCCGCCTACTTAACGTATTTCAGACGTATTTTTGACTCATGTAAAATTGGCACGCCCACACGTAAGTATTTGCGTGACACATACGTGAATGGCCCATACGTTCACAATTACGCTACATTACTGAACTTATTTTCTATGGTGTGCATGCGCAGTACTTACCAAAACGCGATTTTACGTGTCCATTGCGCGTAACTTAGCTCACAAGCGTTGTTCTGGATCTGGCCCAATGTTAGTAGTTTGGTATCTTCAGTAGTTTAAAAAGCTTTTACCAGCTTCAGTAAAACATGTTTATACGTTTAATTATGTTAAAATGTATAAATATATAGAAATGAAGGATTTTAAATATTGAATGTGGAAATAAAGCAAGGAAGCCTTTGGCTTTTTGTCAAGATATGACATCAACATCAACATCAGCAGCATTGGTTTGAAGAGCTCTCTTGACCATTTTCCTAGGCAGCAAATGTTCAGTCCATTTTGGAGGGGCACAAATTAGACTTCTTGATAACTTTATTAATTGAGGGGAAAATTAAGTTGCTCACCAAAAGTTTTAATGGCGTAAATGTTTTTACAATTTACTGGCACTAATGTAGTTTTTTTTAATCTATTCTGATATCATTCGATAAAATTAGAAATTTTAAACGATCAACTGTACTTTGTAATAATCATGCATGATCGTTGCAATGCACACACTAATCAGATAATGTTTAAAACACTAATTTATTGTATGATCTGCGCAATAATAGAGTGGAAAAACATGTAGGGCCAGATTTACTAAGCTGTGGGTTTGGAAAAGTGGAGATGTTGCCAAAGCAACCAGTCATATTCTAGCTGACATTCTCTAGTATGCAATACTAAATGAGATCTAGAATCTGATTGTTTGATATGGGTAACATCTCCACTTTTCCAAACCCGCAGCCTTGTAAATCATAGTATGTATCCAGCTTAAGGGAAGCCACTCTTAGGGCCTCATTCATTAAGAACAATTTTGCCTAAATCGCCTCAAATCGTGTGATTTGGGGCTTAAAAATCGCCAAACATTCATTAAGCTCCAAATCACACGATTTGAGTGTGATTTAGAATCGCTTGTATTGTAATCGCGGTCCCGATTTTTTTTTTTTTATGTTAAAGATAGCAATTTTGTTATTCATTAAGGGCGATTTCACTGAATCATGGTGAAATCGCCTAGAAATCACAAAAAAACAATCACAGCCAGAGAGGTACGATTCTATTTTTTTGGGCTATCGGGACTGACAAAAACACATGTCCGTATAACAGATATGTGTTTTTGTCTGTGTAAAACCTAAGCACTGCATGGCTGAAAGCCTTATTGTCTGTGTCTAAGCACTGCATGGCTGAAAGCCTTAACCATGCTGTACTGATGAAACTACAAGGATCAGCAAAGCTGACCCTTGTAGTTCTATCAGTACAACATGGTTAGACTTCTAACCATGCAGCGCTGCTTGTAGTGTGTAAAAAAAAAAAAAACACAAAAAAAAACACAAAACATACATTAACCCCTACATCCCTAAAATAAAGTATGCATGTAAAAAAAAATATTTCCTAACTAACAATGTTACCTAAATGAGTGGACTTACCTTCGGTGGTCATCTCTCCTAATTAAAGTGAAATGGGTGCATTGTATCGTGTGTAAAAAATATAAAAAAATATTTGTACACTCACTGTTTGATTTCAGCATCTTGGGAAGCCTTCAATTCTTCTTCTTAGGATGTCTTCTGGACTTTTCTTTTTCATTGGATCGTCTTCTCCTGTTGCCCTGACGCAGGAACGCTTCTTAACTCCATCAGGGCTGCTCCTTATGACGATCAGGTCACTAGGGGGCAGTATATTTTGTGGATTTTTTTTTTTTTTAACACACTACATGCAGCGCTGCATGGTTAGAAGGAAGGGCAATAAGGCTGGCTGGACACATAGAAGAAAGGGCAATAAGACTGAATGGTCACACAGAAAGAAGGGACAATAAGGCTAACTGGACAAACAAGGAAGGGGCAATAAGGCTTATTGAACACACAAAAGTAAGAGGCGGAAAGGTTGACTGGTCTAACACACACAAGGAAGGGGCAGAAAGGCTGACTGGAGGCATACACACACACACACACACAAACACAAGAAGGGGAGATTGAATGGCTGTAGAGACACATACACACACACACACACATGGAGAAGGATATTGGATGGCTGTAGAGAAACAAACAGAAGGAGGCGATAGAAAGGCTGGATGGATGTATATTTAATACGTGTAGATTTCTATACTTCATTGGTTAATTTCTCACATAGTTTTACTTTCAAAAATTTGCTTTAATTGAATGTAGCCCAGTAAAATGTTGTTTTTTTTCTTTTCTATTACTATTACTTTTATATTAATAGGTTTTTCCTGTTCATAGGAACAAAGTTGATATTTTCATAGACAAATATTAATAAAAATAGTCCTGTGCCGCTTTACTTAACAAACAACATTAATATGCAGACCACACTGCTAATGACAAACTAAAACTATTATTGTATAGTCACTAAAATGCGATGTGTATTGTATGGTGATAACTAGGATGCCATGTGTATTGTGTGGCGATAACTAGGATGCACTGTGTATTGTATGGCGATAACTAGGATGCGATGTGTATTGTATAGTGACAACTAGGATGCCATGTGTATTGTATGGTGATAACTAGGATGCAATGTGTTTTATATGGTGATAATTATGCAATGTGTATTGTATCGTGGCACAAGGGTGCAGTGTGTATGTCAATAGCTAGGATATATTGTATGGCGGTAACTAGGATGAAGTTTTTATTATCTTAAGTGCTCCTTATTGTATGATGATCAGTTTCACTTTCAGCTGCTTTATTTTGCATTGCACGGCTACACTTTTGCTATATATATATAGTTTTGTTTTTGTGTAGAATTATGAAAGTGCTGCAGACAATTGGGCCAGTAAGAAGAAGAGAAGAATTAATATATAACATATTTAATCTCAAATTCAAATTACTGTAACAATTACAACATTTTTGTCTACTATTATTTCAAAGTGTCACATTCCATTACTCCTCCACCCAGTTACTTTTTCATGCCACCCGCCTCAAAAAAATTCTTGGGGAGAACGCTGTAGCCTATATACTGTACACTGTACATTTATATATGCATATACACTCACTGATTATTAGGATATAGTTTCTTTTACAGTCCTCTATGGCAACCCTTATAATATGTTAAGTCTATCTTAGCTTAGGTAGAGAAAGGGAACGTCAAAGCATGCCCTTTTTGTCTTGTATAAATATGCTCCCCTTCTTCCTCTGTCTTTTTTTTCTAGTCTAGCGACAGATAGAGTAACAAGGTTTGTTGTTTTTTACATGAGGCTTACCTTTTTTTTTTCTCCCTGTGGGTTTATGTGGCTTGGCGATGCCGTTACTTTTGTATAATGCTGGGAGACCTGGACTGTCCAGGGGCCTTTTTCATGTATTGGAATTGCTTGGTTAGAAGACATGGAGAGTCTGGAGGCCGTTTATTCTTTGCTTGATAAATATGGTGGAAGTAGGTTGCGTAGGTGGAAACGACAAGAATGAGAGAGGGCACGGATGTGTGGTATAAAGGAAAGTGAGGAGTCAAGTGTGACACCTAGGCAGCGAACTTGAGGGGATGAGGAGACAGAGTTATCACCGATGGATATCGTAATGGAGGGCGGAGAGGAAAACAATTTCCATTTTGTCCATATTCAGCTTGAGGAGGCGTTTGGCCATCCATGTGGATAGGGATGCAAGGTACTCGGAAATCTTAGACAGAAGAGAGGGGTTGAGGTCAGGGGAGGAGAGGTACATTTGAGTGTCATCAGCATAGAGGTGGTAGTTGAAACCAAAGGTGCTGATGAGTTTACCCAACGAGGAGGTGTAGAGGGAGAAGAGCGGACCAAGGACAGAGCTCTGGGGTACACCAACAGGGAGAAGAGAGGGGGAAGTGGATGAACTAGGGGTGGAAACATTGAAGGTGCGGTCAGAGAGAGATAGGAGGAAAACCAGGAGAGCAGTGTCAGTGAGACCAAAAGAGCGGAGGTTTTGAAACAGAAGAGGATGGTCAACAGTGTCAAAAGCAGCTGACAGATCAAGAAGGATGAGGATGGAGTAGTGGCCCTTGTATTTGGCAGATAACAGATCATTGGTCACTTTGGTAAGGGCAGTCTAAGTGGAATGGAGGGGTCGGAAACCAGATTGGAGGGGGTGCAGGAGAGAGTTGTCAGTAAGGTAGCTTATGAGACGTTTGTAGTCTAAGCGTTCAAGGAGTTTGGAGGAGAAGGGATATAGGTCGGTAGCTGGAGGGGGATGTAGGGTCCATATTAGGTTTTTTGAGAATGGGAGTGATTAGGGCATGCTTAAAAGAGGAAGGGAAGATATCAGATGAGAGGGAAAGGTTGAAAAAGTGGTCTAGATGGGAGCAGGCAGTGGGACAGAGCTGTTTGAGAATGTGTGAGGGAATAGGGACCACAGGGCAGGTTGAGGGTGGTGAGGATATTAAAAGGGAGTGAATTTCATCACTTGTCGTAGGATGGAAAGAAAAAAAACTCATGATGATTGCATAGAAGGGGGGGGGAGGATTGGGTTGGGGGGGGATGGGGGAG
>WWET01003396.1:72604-92874 GCA_011038615.1 Limnodynastes dumerilii
AATTGGGGAGAGATGGGGGAAGCAGAGTGGAGGAGATGTCAATTCTGATAGATATAATTTTTGATGAGAAGCAGAGATAGAAGGTGGGTCGGAAGGCGTAGGCGGGTAGAGGAGAGTGTTAAAGGTGGCAAAGAGGAGACGATGGTTGGATGCTTGAGAGATGATGAGAGATTTGAAGAAAGTTTGTTTGGCTTGGGCAAGGGCAGAGCAGTAAGAGGAAAGGATAAATTTAAAGTGGAGGAAGTCAGCAAGGGAGCGAGATTAGTGCCAGAGGCGCTTGATGTTGTGGGAGCATTGTTTGAGGAAGTGCGTGATCTGAGAGGGGTTAGAGCTGCAAAGGGAGATGGAGGAAGGGGGACAGGCAGAGTCAAGGGCAGAAGAGAGGGTGGTATTGTAGAAGGAGGTGGCTTGATTGGGGCAGGAGTGAGAGGTAACGGGGGAGAGGAGGTGGTAAAGGGAGGAGGAAAAGGCGGGGATGTCAAGGGTGCTGATGTACTGTCTGGTGAGAATGCGTTTGGGTTTGGGGGGAGGGGAGGCAGAAGAGGAAAGGAAGAAGGAGAGGAGGTGGTGGTCATAGAGAGGAAAAGGAGAGATGGAGAAGTCAGTCAGAGTGCAGCGGTGGGTGAAGACAAGGTCAAGGGAATGGCCCTGTATCTGGGTAGGGGAGGTGGTCCATTGAGTCAGGCAAAAGGATGAGGAAATAGATAGCAGTTTAGAGGTGCTGGAGTGGGAGGGGTTATCAACGGGGATGTTGAAGTCACCCAACATAATAGAAAGGAGGTTAGAGGAGAGATAGTGGGTAAGCTAGGCAACAAAGTTCTCAAAGAACTGTGAACAAGGGCCTGGGGGCTGGTAACTTACAGCAACACAGAGGTCTAGGGGGCGGAATAAGCGGATAAAGTGGATCTCAAAGTAAGAGAAGATGAGGGAGGGCTCAGGAGGAATAGTGAGGAAAGTGCATGAGGGAGAGAGAAGCAGGCCGGCGCTGCCACCATAATGGTCGTCGGCTCTGAGAGAGTGGGAGAAGGAGAGACCACCATAGGCCAGAGAAGTGGGTGAGGTGGTGTCAGTGGGGGAGAGCCATGTTTCAGTGAGAGCTAGGAGGTTAAATGAGTTAGAAATGAACAGATCGGGGGGCGTGGCTTGGTAGCTGATGAGGAAGGTCGCGTAGGCTTAGAGCTCCCCCGTGTTACCCGTTAATTATCCGGATTTAAACCCACCGCGGCCACTGCAATCCTTCCCGGAGTGACTCCTGCCTGCTGTGAGGTAGCTGGGTGAGGGATCGGAGTGTCGGAAGGCAGAGGCGGCTGAGAGCTCTGCACCCTCCATCTGCGGGGAGCGCGGCACAGCGTGGAGTGAGAGATTGCAGGCAGTGGGACGGAGGCTGCGCTGTCTGCCCCGGGAGCGACTGGCTACAGGAGCAGCGGTCCGGTAGTACCAGAGTGGAGGAGGCACAGAGCAGAGGCATTTGGCCAGGGAGCCCAGCAGTTGTACCCCGGCATTGAGAGCGCCTGAGTGGCGCGAAAGGTGGCCATCTTGGAAGCTCCCAGCGTAGGAGAAGGGTGCCAGATTCCTGGACCTCGCAAGACAAGACAGTACCTGCCGAGGGTGCGGAGGGGCAGTGATGCGCATCTGTGGATGTGTGGGGGTGCTCAGCAGTGTACATTGCACCATCCCTGTACAGTTCTCCAGCGGGTGCAGCAAAGGTGGCCATATAGAATCATTCACTTCCCTCTCAGGCACCAGCAGTGGTTTACACTTTAGGAGTACTCCGGTGGAGGTGAGCAATAACGCTACCAGCCCTGCATTGGACTGCCATACTTCACCACTATACCCCTGCTCAATAAATACCTGTGGTCTCCATATTGAAGTGCAGTTATTTAAAAAAAAAACAAAAAAAACTCATCTGTGTTCTCCCTGTTGCACACCTACCTTGCATTCATCAGTTTGCTAATGTGCAGTACTCACTTGCATTGAGGTTGGTGCAGTTATTTCCGTCTACACTCAGAAGCTGATCTTCCATTGCTACCACGGTTACCTACTTGCATAGCGTGGATTTACAGTTTCCATAACCTAGCTTCTGTCTCGGACAGGGTGCTTTCTGCCTCATTTGCGGGACTATCTCTCCATCCATTGTGCCCCAGTTGCACACTTGCCTTGTACTTACCAACTCGCTACTGCACAGCTTGTGTACTCTGGTGCAGCTGTCTCATTCTGCAAAGAACTACTACTCCTCACTTGTTATCACAGTATACCTCTTGCGTTTATATACACTGAGACCTTACAGAACTATGGGCAAATCCGGTCATGCAAATGCGGTTGCGGCCAAGCTGGAGCGATTCAGCAGGCACACTTCTTCCAGCTCGCAAAACACTGGGGCACAGCAAACGACACCCCCAGAAACACCTGAAGATAACCCGTCCTCTCCTCCTGAATCGGTTTCCCCCACACTCCAGCAGGTGTTGCAAGCTATAACATCTTGTGAAAGAACACTGGGAGACAAGATAGGAGCGGTGCAGTCTGACGTTTCCCTTCTTCGTCAAGACATGCAAAAGATGAGAGAAAGGGTGGGTGAAGTGGAGCATCGAATGTCAGCCCTAGAAGACAACGTCACCCCTATTAAAAGAGATGTTGCCGATTTGACTGCACAAGTACACGCCTGCCGATCTAAGCTATCTGATCTGGAGGGACGGCTACGACGCAACAACCTGCGCTTTGTGGGGCTCCCCGAGCGGGCAGAGGGACAAAATCCTGAATCCTTTCTGGAAAACCTTCTGGTGCGAGAGTATGGCAAAGAAGCATTCTCCTCGCACTTTGCTGTGGAAAGAGCCCATAGAGTCCCATCACAACCCCCGAGGCCAGGTATGGCTCCACGAACTTTTATTGCTAAGTTCTTACATTACAAGGACAGAGATGCGGTACTGCGTCTAATGTGGGGGAGTGGTCCTATAAAAATCGATAATACCTCTGTCTCGGCCTACCCCGACTATGCTTTGGAAGTGCAGAAACACAGGGCCCAATTCACCCAAATCCGGAAGAAGTTACGGGACCTGCAGCTGCCATACTCTATCCTCTTCCCTGCCAGATTGAGGGTGGTCGCCGATGATGAGCCCCACTTCTTTACCTCTCCACAAGAGGCTGAGCAGTGGCTTGAGCGCTACCTCCGCCGCAGAGACTTGCCTCGACGTTGAGCATGAACTTCTCTCTCTATACTTCGGTGCTTCTTACAGCGGGGCGTACTAAGGTTTAACAAGTGGTTTCTATCACTACGCTGCAACATAGTCTGTGGCAGTTAGCGGGGTTAGCGGGGTTTCCATTATGCTCTTCAGCGTGGAGCCGCAGTAAACAATTTGCTGTAATATTAGCGCCTAGTTATATGATAACCTAGTTATTTTGTTCTAAGTTAAGAAGGAGAGGGGGTGAGTTGTGGGAGGTTTTAGGGATTAAGATATACCTTAGTTATAAAAGGGTATATGGGGTGGATGGGGTTATGGATGTTTGTATTGTTTTCAAGGACTCAATTACTTCCATATCTTGTGTTTTTTCATAATATGCCATTACTGTCTAATGCTGGTTTTTTATTTAGCAGCACATATTTTCAGAGTGTGGGTGTGTATGGTGCCGCACCGAAGTCTCTCTATTCTACTACTGGGTATTCCATGAGTGCTACCTGTCTGGTTCTCCCCGTCACAAGCGTGAGTAACTTTGCTATACATGAGTAGGGCCACGCCACACACCCTAACAATTCTTGTATGGAACGTACGGGGTCTTAACAATAAAATAAAGCGATCATTGGTATTGAATTACGTTAAGAAACAGAACCCCGACATCATATGCTTATTGGAAACACATCTCCAAGGCGGGAAGGTTCTAGCATTAAAAAGACATTGGGTGGGGTGGACATATCACTCCACCTTCTCTACATATTCCAGAGGCGTATCTGTCTTAGTGCGCAAAAACTTGAACTTTAACTTACATGATGTGCATCTAGACCCAGCTGGCAGATTTGTGTTTGTGAATGCCTCCATAGACACATCCCCCATTCTTATTTTGGCAGTCTACATTCCCCCTCCATACTCTAGTGGCCTATTAAATACTGCCGTGAAATACATATCTAAATTCCCCAATATACCAATCATCCTTGAAGAGGACTTTAATAGTGTACTAAATCCCAGTTTGGATAGGTGGAGGGAAGCAGGCTCCCCTCCAACCCACACTTCCTCCCAGTTAGCTTCTTATGTGGAGGGTCTAGGTCTTGTGGTCGGTTGGAGGCTTCGCAACCCTGACACAGTTGAATTCTCCTGCCACTCAGCCACACATCAGTCCCTATCTAGAATAGACCTAGTTTTGACTTCCCCCGACCTCCTACCGCGGATAAAAGATATACGATATTTGCCCAGAGGGATTTCCGACC
The DNA here is from genome assembly GCA_011038615.1 of Limnodynastes dumerilii. Classification (NCBI taxonomy): domain Eukaryota; kingdom Metazoa; phylum Chordata; class Amphibia; order Anura; family Limnodynastidae; genus Limnodynastes; species Limnodynastes dumerilii. The sequence continues at coordinate 77,019 of WWET01003396.1, forward strand.
ACTCCCCTTTGCTGGTTGCCCTTAACATGCTCCATGCTCCGGGTATTCGCTTCTGGAAGCTGAATCCTTTTTGGCTTTCTCTTATGGAGCCTGGGGAGGACATCAAGGAAAGCTGGACTGGCTATTTCAGTGTTAACCCTATTACTACCACTCCTACTATTACCTGGGATGCCTTTAAGGCATACATGAGGGGCACATTTATAAAGGGAATTTCCCAGATCAAACAGCACAGCAAGCAAAAGGAGAAGGAGCTGGAGAAAAGTTCTAGGGATTTGGAGATACGGTATCTTTCATCCCACTTAGTGTCGGATAGGCTGAGCTGGCTTAGAGCCCAGGCGGAATGGAAACAATGTCTACTTGAGAAGACTAGGTATAAACTGCTTTTCCTCAAACACAACCGGTATATTCACTCCGATGCATGTGGCAGCTACTTGGCAAAATTGGCCAGGGGTGAGATGCAGTCGAGGGCCATTCCAGCCATCACTGGGCCTGATGCTGTGGTACATTACGAGGGGTCGGAGATAGCTACAGTATTTCTGAATTATTATACTCAACTATATAAATCCCAGGTGCGATACTCTATGCCCCAACTTGTCTCCTATCTGGATAAGATTCACTTGCCCCAACTGGACTCGGAGGCTCGGTCTCTCCTCAATGCTCCTATCAGCGAGGTGGAGATTGAAGCTGCACTAGCTGCTATACCTAGCCACAAAGCCCCGGGGATCGATGGGATTCCGGGAGAAGTTTATAAACATTCCAGAGACTTCTTTACACAAAGATTACTTGAGCTTTTCAATCTGCTACAGCAGGAGAAGCGTCTCCCGGACTCCATGCTGGAGGCCTTAATTGTTTTGATTGCTAAACCGGGCAAAGACCCTCTTCTCCCCGAGTCCTATCGCCCCATCTCCTTATTGACTACGGATGTCAAAATTTTGGCCAAGATCATTGCGATCAGATTAAATGCAGTCATTACGAAAATTATACACCCTGACCAAACGGGCTTTATGCCTGGCCGCACAACTGCTGCAAACCTCAGGCGCCTCTTTATGCGTATACAGCTTGCAGGGAAGGAGGATGCGGGGGCAGTGGTCGCGTCTTTAGACGCGGCCAAGGCCTTTGACTCCATTGAGTGGGAATACTTATGGGAGGTCCTGCGTAGGTTTAATGTGGGGGAAACCTTTCTTGCCTGGATTAGATTGCTATACTTTGCCCCTACTGCACGGATCTGTGTAAACGACCATACCAGTGAACCATTTGCGCTGGAAAGGGGAACGCGGCAGGGGTGCCCTCTGTCACCAGCCTTGTTTGCCTTGGTCATAGAGCCGCTCGCCTGTATCATCCGTGCGGAGGAGATCCACGGGCTTCCTACTGGAGGAGACCCGGATAAAATTGCCCTCTACGCGGATGATATGCTCCTATTTCTGGCTGATGCGGAGGGCTCCCTGACTAAATTGTTGGAAATTGTGGAGGAATTCGGATACTTTGCGGGGCTTCGGGTAAACTGGGGCAAATCTAACTTATTCCCATTGGATGGGGTAGTGCCAGCGGCTGAAAGCGCGCGTAATCAGCTAATCTGGGCCACATCATTCAAATATTTAGGTATTTGGATCTCTGCTAATCACAAGGATTACACTAAACAGAACATAGACCCGGTCATAACATATGTGAAAAGTAAGAGTAAACTGTGGGGAAAACTTCCCCTGACTATGTCCGGTAGGGTAAATCTGACTAAAATGATAGTGCAGCCTAAGTTTCTCTACCCTCTGCAGCATGCCCCCATGTATCTCCCCAAACACCTGTTTAATAAGATTAATAGTATTGTTTCCTCGTTGATATGGGCTGAGGGAAGGGCTCGGGTACGCATGACTGTTCTGCAGAGACACAAGTTAGATGCGGGCCTGGCTCTTCAGAATCTTAGGCTGTATTACCTAGCTGCTCAACTGACTCAAGTGGTGGAGTGGGTGAGAGGTCGGCTGGACCCCACAACTGAGTTTTTTCTGGCCTCCTCAGGTAACCCAGATTGGTCCCCGGTACAAAACTTGGTGGCAGCGGGTCATGGCAGGGGTGCATCTCCTCTACTGCGCCAATCTAGAATGATATGGAGGTTGGTTCATGGGCTCCTACAAGGGGAGGGTCTGGACCCAGATCTGCCACTGTGGGGCAATAGACAGTTCCCTGAATTTATCCCTTTAGAGGGGAAAAGAGTCTGGCGTACTTATGGCATTAAGTCCATTGGGCCTTGTTTGCCTTGGCCATAGAGCCGCTCACCTGTATCATCCGTGCGGAGGAGGAGATCCACGGGCTTCCTACTGGAGGAGCCCCGGATAAGATTGCCCTCTACGCGGATGATATGCTCCTATTTCTGGCTGATGCGGAGGGCTCCCTGACTAAATTGTTGGAAATTGTGGAGGAATTCGGATACTTTGCGGGGCTTCGGGTAAACTGGGGCAAATCTAACTTATTCCCATTGGATGGGGTAGTGCCAGCGGCTGAAAGCGCGCGTAATCAGCTAATCTGGGCCACATCATTCAAATATTTAGGTATTTGGATCTCTGCTAATCACAAGGATTACACTAAACAGAACATAGACCCGGTCATAACATATGTGAAAAGTAAGAGTAAACTGTGGGGAAAACTTCCCCTGACTATGTCCGGTAGGGTAAATCTGACTAAAATGATAGTGCAGCCTAAGTTTCTCTACCCTCTGCAGCATGCCCCCATGTATCTCCCCAAACACCTGTTTAATAAGATTAATAGTATTGTTTCCTCGTTGATATGGGCTGAGGGAAGGGCTCGGGTATGCATGACTGTTCTGCAGAGACACAAGTTAGATGCGGGCCTGGCTCTTCAGAATCTTAGGCTGTATTACCTAGCTGCTCAACTGACTCAAGTGGTGGAGTGGGTGAGAGGTCGGCTGGACCCCACAACTGAGTTTTTTCTGGCCTCCTCAGGTAACCCAGATTGGTCCCCGGTACAAAACTTGGTGGCAGCGGGTCATGGCAGGGGTGCATCTCCTCTACTGCGCCAATCTAGAATGATATGGAGGTTGGTTCATGGGCTCCTACAAGGGGAGGGTCTGGACCCAGATCTGCCACTGTGGGGCAATAGACAGTTCCCTGAATTTATCCCTTTAGAGGGGAAAAGAGTCTGGCGTACTTATGGCATTAGGTCCATTGGAGATCTCTACACTAATAATGTGTTTAAGTCCTTCGCACAGTTACATGAGGAATACTCTGTCCCTAATACCTTCCTCTACCGATATCTACAACTTAGACATGCCATACATGAACAATTTTTGAATAACCCACCTATCATTGTTATTTCCCCTGTGAAAACCATGATTACAAATTCCTCTGGAGAGGGCAGGATTTCAACGTTTTACTCTGCTCTCCGGGCAGCAGTCTCGCCTGACCTAGTTGGCCTTAGGAGTAAGTGGGAGGAACATTTGGGGGCTCTGGATGATGAGGATTGGGTAATAGTGCTACAGTCCAGCAAAATGGCTACACTGTCGATACGTTTCCAGCAGATTCACTTCTATATACTGCATCAAGTTTATTTGACACCACAGCGGCTATTCCGCCTTGGTACACGTGGGGATGAGAAATGTCACAGATGTAGGAGACATACAGGGACGTTTTGGCACTTACTCTGGAGCTGTGCGGGTGTGATGGGTTTCTGGAAGGGGGTGTGGAGAACTGCTCTTGATACATTATTTATTGCTTTCCCTATTGACCCGAAAGCATGTATTTTTGGAATATTTCCTGAGGGTACCTTTGACAAGCCCACTTCTAGATATCTGTTTAACCTTTTTTCACTGGCGCAGGTCATTGTTGCAAGGAAATGGATGGCTGACACGCCGCCATCGCTTAGGGACTGGATTACTCTAGTCAATGATTCCGTATCACATGAACAGTTTACTTACTCAGCTAGAAAAGCACTACATGTTTTCTATAAAATTTGGACCCCGTGGTTGGATTCTGTATATTTTGCGGGTATCACCCCATTTGTCCCACGACTCGGTGCGGCACCTGATTCAGATTCAAATCCAAGCTCAGTGCCTAATGTTTTATTAGATGAAGGTTTGGCATCCATTTAACTTTTACTGAAGCGTAAATTCTGTGCAACAATTTGAGATATGGCATGTTGTATATGTGTATAAGAAATGCTCTTATTTGTATTTGTATAAGGATATCAAGTGCTCAAGCACTTGGTAGGAAGTAATTTTTTGTTAGTTAGCACCAGTTCTGGGAATTGTTTTGTTTTCTGTACAATGGAAAATATCAATAAAAAGTACTTGATTCAAAAAAAGAAATGAACAGATCATGTAAGGCTGGGAGCTTGTTACAGATGGATCTTGCGTTCCAGAGAGCGCAGGAGAAGGGGGGGGGGAGGTGGAAATGTGGATTCTATGATCTCTAGTGGCAGTGTTGAGGAAATTAATTTATTTTGTGACCCTTCCAAATAGTGAGAAGATCAGTGAAAACGGCCAGTGTAGCAGTTTAAAGATGCTGATCTGCTTGCAAAATCATAGTTGTCTAATCAATAGGACCAACAGTCTGCAAGTTCCAACTCCAAGTTATAACTTATCTACTTATCTGGGGTTGTTATAGACACGGTCCAGTGCAAGGTGACTTAAATCACTGAAGCTGGAGTGCAAGTTTCCGATTTGGGACAAAGTTCCAAAACAATGGTAAGCAATGTCTGCATCTGTTAGGGAGGATGTTATCAGCTATCAGAATTCTCTCTTGGGAAGATGAAGATCGCACATGAGAATGCTGCAAATGAGCCTACTCAACTTGTGGGTTTTCAGACAAGAATTGTTAGACTTCATAATCCTTTTGTCAGAAGACCTCAAAAGTTTTTTTAATAGTATAGGAATACAGCGTTGAAGTATCAAGGAATGTCACTTCTGAACCCAGTCTGGACTTCTAAAAACCAATTCAAGCAACTTGTTGGAGAGCACAATTCCAATTTTCTGGTGGTACAAGTAACATGGTCAGAGACAAAAAAAAATATCTACATAAAAAATATTCTGGAAATTCAGACACTATCAAAAGCTATTCAACACTTTCATTTTTAGATACAGTGGATTTTATAAACTGCCAGGGTAGTATGCAAGGTTGTCTAATGCTGGTAGTAGTGTAGTGTGAGAACATGAGCATTGAAGATTCTAATATCCACGTCAGTGCTCTTTGTATTCCTGAAAGTGAATATTGCTTTGATTATCTGAGCTGCAACCTCGTATATCCATGTTAGTGGTTTCTGAATGGATAAGTGTTTCAACTGATCACGGAAAGGTTTAGTTACCCTCAGATACACATCATGGCTACAGATCAAAGTATAAAGGTACCAAGTTTATTTTAAAGGTGTATAGTTCCAGGGACGCAAAGACTAGATGCTTGAATGGTTCCATGGAACTTCAGTTTGGGCTGCTTATTGCTTTTTTTTTATTGGTACCTCATATTCTAAGAAAGAATCAAAGCAGATAATGCAGAATTGATAGAAGTTCTACCCTTCTGGCCACTTTGTCAGTGGTTCCCAGTGGCATAGCAGATTCTAGTTACCCAACCTTGGTGCCTATCTTTGTGATCAGATCTGCTTTTTCAAGATCATAGTCTGTATTTATTTCAGGTATCTTCACATTGACTGCATGGAGTGCAGACCTTTCAAAATGAAGAAATATCAAACAAAGTAATAGAGACTTTCCTATAGGCCCAGACATTGAATTTCTCTTACGTTTATATTTATTACTGGATATAAGATTCCTATGTAGTATGGTTCCGGTGGGAGTCCATGGCCAGAATAGTGCCTTTTAGAAGTAGAGACAGCTGAAAAATTATTTTCGTCTATCTCTATTTCAAATAGGCAGTCTTTGCAATTTTTTTTTCTTTTCAGAATTGGTGAGTACGTCAATCGGCACACTCGCCCGTTCATTTTCAGAAGCACCGCTGCTCCCTCCACTGACACCACTGGACAGGTGATTAACGTCTCCGGGCACTTTTAGGTTTAGGGGGAGGGTTAGGGTTAGGCTCTGGGGAAGGGAGGGTTAGGGCCATGGAAGGGGAGGGTTACAGTTAGGATCAGGCTGCAAGGAAGGAAGGGAGGGTTAGGGTTAGGCTGCAGGGAAGGGAGAGTTAAGGTCATGAAAGGGTTAGGGTTAGATTTTTTACTTAAGTTTCGGGGTACCGTGTTTGGTGCTCTGGGAATCGATTGCTTTGCCTCCTCAAGGAAGAAGCAATTGATTTCCCTGCCAGTTCGATACTGACTGAGATAGAAGGACTTTTGGCCTCCACAATTAAGTCCTTGATTTTTTACAAGAAAGTTTTTTCTAGATCTACACTTATTTACTCTTGTCAGATTTTTTGCAAGTAGTAAAAAAGATACGGCCTACCTTCTGGCAGCTGGTGGCTCAGTGAGAAATCAATTTAGTATTGAATTTCTTGGTGATGGAACTATATGAGCCTTTGCAGAAAATATCTTTAAAATGGATGACTATGAAGGTGTTTTTTCTTATCACAGTCACTTCAGCCTGTTGAGTGAGTGAATTTAATGCACTCTAGTGTGAAGAGCTTTTTCTAAAAACACTTTAGAAAGAAAACCAAGAAGTAATTTTCCATTCTTATCCACAAAATGAAGCGGACAGAATATTACACACTGTAGGGCAGTGTCCGTGTATTTTGACCGAACAAAAGGAATCAGGAGAACAAAGCATTTTATTCCAGGCCCTCGTAGTGGGCTTGCCCTTTCCAGGCCAACAGTTGCCGTTTTAGATAAGGCAAGTTTGTACAGATCTACAGTGGAAAAGAGCTTAAGGTTCCACCAATTTATTAAGGCTAATTCTACAAATGGAGTGTCTACTTTATGGGCAAGAAAGAAAAAAATATATATATGTGGCACTTGAAATAGCACAAGATGAAGTTCAGTGGTGTGTATACCTATCACCTATGGCTTCTATGCCATTGTCCGTTCCAGTTTGTTTCTATCCAAAACAAAAAATTGTAATGGACTGGGTCCAGAAAACAGGTGGAAATTTAATATGGTTTGCCCAGGTATAACTTCTGCCTGTTTTAATTTTATTTTAAAACTCTGTATTCGGTCCATCCGCTATGTACAGTAGTCAACTGTGAATTGGTACTGCATACGCACACTACCATAATTTAGCATCAGAACACCCAATGCTGCATTCCATGCAGAATTTAGGCTGGCCCATCCACAATGTGTAAGAGATGTGTGGTGGGTGGGCATAGGTATTTAAATTATACTGTAAGGACTTGGCTAAACCCCTACTCCAGGGCACGGAAATTCATTGTGCACACAGGAATGCAGGGGGAGTGCCCACATTCCTGTGTGCTGAATTTTGGAGGCCAATGTACAGATTATGCTCTTAAGTCCAGATCAGATGCCATATGTGTACATAGCTACAAGCCACATTGTACTTAGCTTGTGACCATTTATATTTTTTATGGTTAAATCAGTTAGATATCTTCCAGATATGTTATGTTTATAAAAGCTGTAACTGCTTTATGAAAATTCAGCAGTTACAAAGGTTGTTTTGGGGACAGATGCTGAATAATTAATGTCTTTATTAAGTCTGATATGAAACCCCCTCCCCACACCCCCATTTTGAATATAGATACTCAAAGGCGTTAATAGTAAATAAATGATTGTATAATCTTATATATTAAGTTTCCTCATATCTGTTTTTAAATTACATGCTGAATCAATGTGTGCAATAGTCTCATTTCTTTATATGGTTAGCAATACTCTTATTGAGCTTATCACAAAGGTTTTGTGAACATCCTCAGTTCATTGCTACTTTAGAATTTGTCAATACTCCCTTTAATTCCTTGGCATTCCGCACTAAATCTGCATGCCCAAGAACTTCTGTGTCCTTGTTACTCATATCAAATGTCAGGAGCCATGCATTGTCTAACTAAAGAAACCATAACACAAAAAAATCAGCATGTAGGTGATTTTTTTCCAACTATACCCCAAGTTGGTATTTGCAAAAGTAGTGCTTATTTAGTTAACTAAAAATAATTTTAAAAAACTGTAGTTTATTCATTATATTGCCTAACAAGTCCAAAAGGAATGATCTAAAATGACTTATAACTTAATTATTAGAAAATATTTGATAATGTACTATAATATTGTATATACACTATATTGACAAAAATATTCAAATGTCTGACCATTACACCAACAGGGACTGTGATGACATTGTATTCAAATACATATACTTTAATATGGATTTTGTCCACCTTTTGCAGTTATAACAGTTTCCACTCTTCTTAGAAAGCTCTACACACAGTGTTTCTCTAGGAATTTGTGCCCATTTATTCTTTAGAGCATTTATGATGTCAGGCATTGATGTTTGAGAGAAGTCCTGGATTGTGGTCTCTGTTCCAGTTTATCCCAAATGTGCTTAATGGGTTTGAGGTCAGAGTTCTTTCCGGGCCAGTCAAGTTCTTCCATACCAAACTCCTAAAACCATGTCTTTATAAGTCCTTGCTTTGAGCACTGGGATACAGTTGCCGCAGAGTTGGAAACATAGCATTGTCCAAAATGACTTGGTGTGCTGATGCATTAACATTGCCCTTCACTGGAGATAAGGGCTCTAGCCCAAACCCTGAAAAACAGCCCCATACCATTATCCCTCCTCCAACAAACATCAGAGTTGGCATAATGCAGTCAGGCAGATATCTGCCAAACCCTGACTTTCCCATCTGACTGCCAAATAGAGAAGTGTGATTCATCACTCCACAGAACACGTTAGCTCTGCTCCACAGTCCAGTGTCGGTGTACTTTACACCACTTCATCTGATGCTTGGCATTGGACTTGGTGGTGTGAGGCTTGCATACAGCTACTTGGCCATGGAAACCCATTGCATTAAGTTCCTGCTCTACAGTTTTTGTGCTTACATTAATGCCAGTGGAAGTTCAGAACTCTTCAGCTATAGAATCAGAGCGTTGGCGACTTTTACACACCATTCGCCTTAAAAGCCGTAACTCCGCTCTTTGATTTTCCGTGGACTTCCACTTCGTGGCTGTGTTGCTGTTATTTCTAAATGCTTCCACTTTCTAATAATATCACTTACAGTTGACTGTGGAATATCCAGCAGGGATGAAAGTTCACAAACCGTCTTATTGGAAAGATGGCATCTTATCACAGTACCACGCTTTGAAGTCACTGAGCTCTTCAGAGTGACCCATTTTGTATCACAAATGTTTCCATATGGAGACTGCATGGCTAGGTGCTTGATTTTATACACTTATGTCTGACTGAGACACCAGAATTCAGTACTTAACAGGTGTGGCCAAATATTTTTGCAAATCAAGTGTATTTCTTCCTACATTCTAACTAAATGAAGGAAGGCTTGTTGCAAATTTGCTCAGCTGCATGATTTTAAATATTCTAGGAAACATCTATTAAAAGTCTTGCCTACTTTCTAGCTTTATATCCATACTTTTATTAATTTGTTGATAAACAAGTGAAATAACATCTAGAGCATTTCTGCAGTTCTCATGTACATCTCAGGACCTAAGGGTTTTGGACCAGTGACCAACTTCTACAATCCGTAAACAGATCAGAGATGTAATCAAAGGCACATGGAACATGTAATTGGTGTTAGAAATATTTATGGCTCATTTAACACATGCAGTATCCTTGTGAAGATGCTGAAAGGTTATACATCTGTTCATTCCTTTTGTAGACATTGGGCCTGATCCAGAGCTACGTCCCCTGTAGTAGTTACGGCGGGCGTATGCGTAAGATCGTCTGCGTAATTAGGGATTTTACTTAGTGAGGATAGGGCGTCCGTAACTGCAGCGTAGTTACGATGGATGGGGGGGGCGTTCCTCGCCGTAACTACGCTGCAGTTAGAGAAGTAGGCGGGAGGAGGCAGGGAAATGAGGAAGGGAGAGCAGAGTTAGGTAGTTACGATCTGCTTCCCGGTGTAATTACACTCTGTTACGCCGGCTGAAGTTAGAGTAGCTTTCAGCCGGCGTAACAGTGTGTAATTACGCTAGGACAGGGGGAGTGCATCAATGTTACGCTGAGTGCAACATCGTAGTTCTGGATCATGCCCATTGTCACTTGCACTTATCCTCTACTAAATAATGTATCTTCTGCTGTATAATGTATCTTCTACAGATACTCTATGAAATCATATACTACTCTACAATGCCAATTAAGGTGTTGGTAATGCTAATAAAGCTCATTTGTCTGTAAAAGACTGTCAATATCTTGTATTGCCAGGGTATATCCTGTTGTAATTAACATGGAGGATTGATGAAGAATATAATTGAAATGTATTTATTCTTCCTTTTTATTTAAAATTCCCAGCCATGTATAAACAATCTTAATGCTTATGATCTGCATTTTCCAATAGACAAGGGAAAAAGAGCAGCTCTATTATATAGTGCAAGGAAGTGTTTTAATTTACTTTATTAAAAATTGATTAATGATGTCTGTCATTTGAGAATTATTGGTAATTATATTTTTTTTTATGCTTTGCGGCAAAGTTTAAATTTCCATGTAAAATAGATAGTTTGAAATTTTCTTTATTTGTGCCGTTTGAGTTTTACTACAGTAATGTCATCTTCATTAATTCAATTTGCCTCAGGTAATGTGTGGTGGGCAGATAGCCTCTTTAGGAGATAGTACAGCAAGCAGTCTGTTTGTCTTACTTTTTAACTGCAGGGTCTGTTGGGAGACACTTTCCATTATCAACTGCTTTCCCAAATGTGTATTTGTAACACTACAGCTACCTTAATATGAAATTCAAATATACATGTAATCAGAAATATTATTGATTCCGTTGCTCCAAATGTGTTTGTTAACATTATTGGAAAGGCAGAATGCTATGGTTTAACTCCCTCTTTAAATATTACTGATAAGCAATATTTCTAATATTTTAGCATTTTTATGAAAGTCCCTTCCTTTTTTAAATTTGAAACCTACTTTATACAGTTATATTTGAAATGTTATACTCTAGTACAGGAGTTGGTATACATAACAAATGGATCTAAAATTATGACAAAAATATGTAATATATATGTTTAGTAGGTATGTATCTGTATGATAATGTCACAAATATATGCAAAGAAATATACAATTCAATACAAAGAAACATGGGTCTGAGAAAAAATGCAAAAGAATGAAGGTGTTTGTTTAGGATTGGTCTTGTGGTACTTAACCTGATTCCATAGTTGGTAAATGGTATAGTTTTCAATAACCGCTACATTTTAATATAATGATTTATGCAATGTGGCACCTGTGTAGTCTTTAAAATAATTTTTGTTTACCTTATACGTCATGATTGCTTCCACTCAGTGCCTCCTTGTTGATTTGCATTGTGGCTTGCAAACACAGTTTGAATAGGACTACAAACAAAGGGGAATGCTCCTTTAACAACATCACCTATAATTTCATAATTTGTGTCCACCCTATAAGAGCAGAAGTGGAACAGTTTTTTCATCCAGGGGTTTTCTCCTTACCGGCTTATTAACCTCTCAAACAAAAATGAAAAATATTTGGCTGTACAGGTGTATATGAGGTTTTATATATAACTAACATTAAATCCAGTGTGTAGAAGTGAGGAAAAGAAATATTTCTTAACTATTCCTCTTATTTTACAACTTTATTTCACTACAACTTTATTTCACAGAACCTGTCTATCATTTTCCAGGTTAATCTGTAGTATTTTACTCTTACTTGCCTTCATTTTCTAGGTAATTTGAGCAAAAATGCAGCTAGAATACAATTGTATTTTGTCAGTTAATGTCCATAAGAATTTGAGGGTATGCAGTCTTCATTAGAAAATTCTATTTTTGTCTGCCTGTATTTTGAAAATATTACTATTTAGAAAGTTTTATTAATGAATGGGTAAGCATGCCGCTTGGCATCCTTACCCATTCATTTATTTGCAAACCGCCTCCAGACCCACCTTACCAGAAGTGAGAATTAGGGAGTTCTGTGGGCAGGGGAGTCTTAGGGTTAGTCTGTAGGGAGGGTGTCTTAGGGTTCAGTTACGGGGAGTAGAGGTTTAGGTTCAGGCTGCGGGGAGATTAGAGTTAAGGCAAGAATTAGGAGAAGGGATACTTACCATTTTCTGCTGCGCCTTTGTCCTGGGAATCATTGATTGCTTCTCCTCAGCGAGGCACCAGCATATAGAGGAAGGAAATACTTATACTATAAATACCCACTAAGTGTAAAAGCCCACTTGCAAATCCTGCACCTTGTTTTGAAGTGTCCTTCCTCCTAAATCTCGGGTCGGACTGCATTCGACTGCAGCCTTATTTAAGTTTATGAAAAATCTTAATTCTAGGTCTGGCCCTTAGTTAACATATAAATGAACTCTATGTCTCTGATTTGTTGGTCCTCAGTTTAATACCCATGGACTAGATCCAGGCTCCTGCAAAGTGGGCATTTTTTAACTGCTTATATCAGAAAACACTTTTGCAGATGAGTGCCACATTTGGTTTGTGATCGAGCATTCTGTTTTTTTGTTTTTTTTTATTCTTTTAACAGCAGGAAGAATTGTATGGGCGCAACTGGGAGGCTCTTTTAATTTCAATTTGCAGTAAGGACATGCTAACTGGTGGACGCAATATCTAGACTCTGAACCATTGCTAGTTTAAATAGGGACAGACTGGAAGTTTTAAGATTGGGTCCCTGAGTCGAAACTCCGTGTGACAGACTGGAGTGGTCTTCCATGTGCTTGCACGGATGCTTCGATGCAGCAAGGATCTGCTATTGTGAGCTTAAGTCTGGATACCTAGTTTGGTGCCATATACAAAGCCAAACATATATTTTTTCAAAAAGATGTACTCGTTGTATGGAATTTGATCCCCCAAAGCATTTATTATAGAAACACAGAAAAATGTGTATAAAGTTATATTTTGACCAAAATGCTGTGTTATTTGTTTGTTTTGTTTGTTGTTGCTTACTTTTAATAGTTGTAATCTAAAGAACTTCAGAAAAATATACTGAATTGACACATAACCTGTTGAGCAGTCTATTTTGAAAATCCATAATCTGGTGGTTAATCCTAAAAGCCTTTTTCTTTTCATTGATGGTTTGAAACTGCATTTATGTTTTCCTATGCTTGGCCCCATTATTGGTAAATCACTACTTATAATCGGTGCTAATGTAATAATTGTGTTCTACTGTGTATGTGTCTGCAGTGCCACCTTCTAATAAGACACTGCCCTCGTAACTTTTCTGATAACTTGTAATATACTTTAAGGGAAAATAAACTTTAGGAAAAAAATCATTATTAACATTCTTGGGTATTTAAGTTTAGTTTTCTTTGTATATTTCACACTCACTCTTATTGCCCAAGAGCATTTTCTTATGTAATCTAATACTTACGATGTAACTTTTGTCCTCTGGATTCAGAAGTTTATTTTCATTTAAAAAGATAACGGTTATCTTACCCAGAATCATTTTAAAAACTGGTCGTTTGTAACTAGCAACTAAATGGTCTTCCATGGTCTTCCTTTCTGTGATACTCTTCCAAGTAATGTTCATTGATTTGTTTGACAGTGTAAATGTAAAGTTATTTTATGATTAAATCAGCGTTTTCAACATCTTGACAATCTATCCATGGGTTAGGCAATAGTTTGGGTAGTACTGTTTGAAAACTTAAATAATGGTCCTCTAATCTCGAAACGTAATCGGTGCACCCCTGTTGTTTCAACAAAAGTCTCATGAAATGGAACACACTGGAATGGATCCACCAATAATCTAAAACAGGGGTTCTCAAACAATGGTACTTGGACCACTGTCTGTTAGCACGCAGGGCAACTGGGCAAGCGTGTCTGAGGTAGCAGCTTGTACTTGAACTAGGTGCAATAATATAATAAATTTGGCCCTCTATATTTTTAATAAAGTGTCTACAGGGGTAAATAGATAATGTAGAAAATGTGCATTAAAACCACTGCAAAATATGCAATTAGAATCTACATGTTCTGTAAATTGTTGCTTGACCTGATTCCATAGTGGGTAGCTGGTACTTCTCAAAAAAGGTTGAAAACCATTGATCTAAAGAGTTATGTTGCTTAAAACATGCTTGACTGTGGCAGCATTTAGGTTTGAGAAATGTTTCTTCTCTTGCTGTGTAACAGACTGGTATGGCATAATAGTCTACCAAGTCCTCCTGTAATGCAAGCAAGCTCTTGAATTCAAACTTGAATAGTGGTAGGATTTTTTTTTTTCATTCCCACAAAAACCAGCAGTCCTGCATGCAACTGCTCCTTACATGCATGCTAATGTGAAGCTGTTATGGAATGCAAATGCTTTAACTGCTTTTTGCTGTTTTCCCAGATCTACACTTTGGAAACATGCAATATAAATGATAAACTTTTGCAAGCAACTTACTGAAGCATAACCAATGTATAACAATTTTAACTATTTGCAGGCACGTCTACATTCATGCAGGCATTAACTGCAAATGGTACCAGCAATATACAGACCTCAGTGGCAGGAGTTACAGGCAAGCGGAGGTTTATTGATGAGCGAAGAGACCAATCTTTTGATAAAAGGCTACGGTTCAGTGTAAGACAAACTGAGAGTGCTTACCGATACAGAGACATTGTTGTGCGAAAACAGGATGGATTCACACATATTTTACTTTCCACAAAATCATCTGAGAATAATTCACTGAATCCTGAGGTCAGTTTCATTGACAAGTTATTTGAGTTTAATAGAGGGCTTTATCAAAACTGTTTGTTTTATTTTGAAGTTATGGTTTGTGTATGCGTTCCTTTATGATGCCAAAGTTTTGGATTATATCATGAAGAGAGACAGAATTACTTTTTATTTCAGGTTCATTAACTTGAAACAAATTTGTTGTCTGAATTCTACTCTGCCATCCTGGTTAATGAGGAATACATCCTGTAATTTTTCCTGCTCCTATTCTCAAAAGTTTTACCTTTCTTTATTATTAAGAGTTTATTATAGTGCTTAAAATTTTTAAGCTACATGGTTTATTTTATTTAGTACAAAATGTTCTCTAATTTCTGTTCAGGAATGTCTATATTTTTATACTACCTTTTTTCTAGATATAATTAAATCTATAAAGCATTGACATATTTCTGGTTATATATCTTAAACTGTAGAATATCACAAATGATATTTAATCTTTTCCTAAGAAATTGGTAGTACTGGTTTTAACTGGTACAATAATCATTTTATTATAATTTTTGGATGGGTGATATATAATCTATATCATATTTATAGAATTCATACTTCTGAAATATTTATCTTTTAGAGCACATTTTGACTTGCTTATTTGCACTAGACAAATACAAACCCAATTGGACAGAGTGCGTTGCTCTTCACTATAAAATCTTCATAAAAATATTGCAGGCAATTGAGAAACAGATTTCTCTTTATATTTGTATATGTCCTATTGTGGTTTTTTGGGGGGGTTTTAACTTTAATGTTTATCAGTGTAGGTATAAGAGGTCCAAAAAGTAACTTGAGATATTTTTGAGTTTTCAATTGCACCTTTTTCAATTTTTTTTCAACAAAGTTTATCTGAGTCTCTCAATGTAAAACTGGGTACATACCTTCATTTATCAAGCCAAACATATAGCTTACAACTATTTGGTCCGATATTGCCAGAGTTTGTAAACTCCAGTTATCATGATTTGTTGTGATAAAACAGGTTGCATCTGTTGGTTTTGTTTTATGAAATTACTAAAAGTCACAATCAATGTTGGTACAATGTTTAAGAAGTTTGGAAGTGTGTATGTTCAACAATCTGCTTGCATGCCTGTACAGTGTGTACAGAGTCACAGCAGATAGATAGCAGAATTGATAATCACAGATCTGCTGTTAATATGAAAG
>WWET01003396.1:92898-105400 GCA_011038615.1 Limnodynastes dumerilii
AGAGTGTTTTTACGTGAACCTGCATGCTCACCAGGACTTCCAGTCGGTGACATTTTAAGTCCCATCGCATGTCAAGTATGATTGCATAAGTGTGTACCCAAGTTAGAATATTTGGGTTGAAAATTAGCCATTTTATAAAGAGTCAAGCTTCGACCTTATTACAGTTCTGTTGTCCTGTTCTATAATAAATTTAATTGCAAATTCAAGCAGTGAATATTATCACTGTTAACATGCTTAAGGGATGCTTGCCAATCAGGCAAATTAAAGACAAATATAAAAGCAATGATGAGACTACTAGGCTGTTGCAGACAGGCTTGAACCAATATAGGCACAACAAGAGAGGCTGATGTAGCACAAGCCACTCTACAGAAATTAACATTTAAATTTTTTTATTTTTGTGATGAAGTTTAAGAAATATTTATAGATTTTATGAAAGAATGCTTAAAGCAAGAATTTTTGGCTTGGAGTTACACTTGTTAGGTTGCATTTCTGATTTTTCAAAATTTCGTTTAGTTATCCCATGTTTATTAAATCATCCAATTTCCAGTAATAAAGTAAAAAAAATTACAATATACAGCATATAACACACCACATGCAAATAATAAAAAAGTCATCCATGTCCCAAAGTAATCAGCAATGTAAATCAAACTGACCCTACCCTCGAGAAAACCTCCAGTAAAACACATGTCATACCTGTTACTCTACACTTTATATACCTGTTATGCGTGATCCCCCTGTTTTGCAGAGGAAAGGAAAAGGCAAGATAGCTACTGATACAGATGAAGATCTACCATAGGGTGGCTTATTTTGTTACATTTCTATTAATTTTATTTAAAAAAAAAAATGTTGTTTAAAATTTCAGAACATATTATAGACAATTATAAAACTGGTACACATTGTAGTCATTTTTGTGAACATATAAACATTTAGAATCCGTGATAATTAGCTGAGTGGTTTATGGTTAGTCTTTCCAGTGGCCATAGTGTCTATCTACTTCAGCAGCATGCAGGGGGGATCACGATATATGAGGGTTAGGACGTGGAGAAAGCAGAGGAAAGAGTCAAGTGGCTGGCAGTCTAGTTTTCTCTAGGGAGTAAAGGCTGTTGATTAAGAAAAGTACATGTGATTCCTAGGGGTGTCACCCTTTTGTCTAAGCTCTTTGTTATAACGAGGGTTTAAGTTTAGGTGATGGCTGAGGGCTACCAATATTTAGATATTCTGAAGTGTGAATTCTAGTCTTTGGAAGTTGCTGCATATTCCTGGCACCACTCTTCAGAGGCCATCAATAAGCTGTCCATGGAGTGATATTTCACACTTGCTAACCAGTCTACTTCCTAGGTTGGGGGGTTGTGTGCCTCCAACAGACAGGAACAACAGCTTTAGCTGCATTATTTAAGTGCTTTAGATGGACTTTGTGTAATGTTTTAGTGGTATTGTGGAGTAAGATAGGAACCAGAATTCTGGGCCCTAGGAGATATTATCAACTAGTATCAACAGTGATTTTGTTTACCCTTTTCCAGGACCCAGTTATTTTAGGGCAGTCCCACCAATTATGTAAGAACTTTGCCGTTTGGAAATCCAGCATTTCTCCTGATAAGTTGGGATCATACAATGGATCAAGGAGGGAACACTGTACCACTGCATTAAATCTTAAATTGAGTTTCTCCTACTAATATGCTAGGCATGCACTGGTGGGTAATAGAGAATATCTTATCCTAGGTGTTTTCATCCAGAGACAAAGGTCTCTATTCCAAGCACTGACATATCTGAGAGGGGAAGTTAACAGTTGGTCTAGCAACTTTTTATAGAGAGCAGACAAGAGTTGCTTCTGAGAAGTTTGGGTTACTGCAAATGGTCTCAAAAGGGGTCAGAGGCTTCTGCCTCTCATTTCAGTCTGCTTGTCTTAAATTTGTACAGATCCAGAAATCCCTTTCGAAGGAGTGAGAAATGCTCTTTTATATTTGGAAAAGAAAGTGGTCCACTGCTGCCCACTAGCTGACCGGTGGCTATGAATCTGGTGTAAGCTCCAGGGTTAAGTCCTGGTGTAAAATTTTTATTGTGTGTAAGAGAAATGAGGGGTAAAAATGGGGTGGAAAGTTTAGCTTTAGCTCGAAGCAGCAAGTAATTGTCAGACCAATAGTGGGATGAGTTACTTGAACCCAGAGAGCCATGGTAGTATGTGGATTGGGATATGTGAGGAGGTGTTCTCCATTCCTTAACATCACCTGGTCTAGACCACTCTATTACTCAAGCAAGGAGGGTAGCCCAAAAGTAGCCTTGCAGGTGTCTGAGACCTAGGCCTCCCAGATGCTTATGCTGAATGAGAACATCGTTTTTATAGCTGTCTTTTCCCATGCCATACAAAGTCAAAAACCCCATAAATTTTTATTATATTGACCCTGCCCAACCATGAAGAGTCTGGATAGCCAATCTTTCAAATCTCTTTTCATCTTTTGTAAAAAAAGGGGAAAATAAATTAGGTACAAACCAACGGGGTTTGGAGTAAGGTTGACCACAAGGTATTTAATGTGTTGAGTGTTCAGCGGAAGGGGAATGTGTGGCTAAGGGCAGCTTACATGTCCTCTGATACATTGATACCCATCACTGTGGATTTGTGCATATAAAAAAGTTTTTTTTTAAAGGTGTCTAAATTGGAGAAATGCTGACACTAATACGGAGAGATATGTCGTAGGTTAGTAATGAATAGAAGAAGGTAATTCACAAATAGTGCTAAATTGTATTCCCAGTCATTCATTTTTAATTCCAGTGTTATCTGTGATTTGGTGGAGTGTTCAAGCTAGAGCATCCATACAAAGAGTAGGGGAGATAGGAAGCAGCCCACGTTAGAGGTTTAAAAAGTATCTGAGAGTCCCCTGTTAATTCTTATCTTGGCAGAAGGTCCATTATACAGAGCCATGATCCTATGAATCAAAGATGACCTAGCCCAAGATGCCTAAGTGTGTCTGCTAAGAAATCCCAGTCCACCCCATCAAACGCTTTCTACTGAATCTATGGAGAGACTTATCGTAGTTAGGTTTTGTTCTTTATTTATGTAAATGAGATTAATTTTGTTGTGCTTCTCTTCTTGTAACAAAGCCAACTTGGTCAGCGTGGAACAGAGAGGGGAGTTTATGGTTCATACGATTGGTGATCAATTTTGCAGCTTAACATCAAGATTGAGTAGGGAGATGGGCCTATAACTTGGTCAAGATGATGGGATTGTGCTGAAAGGTGTTTGAGATTTCATTAGAGGCATTTAGGAGGACAGGTAGCCATTTTTCTTTGAAAGTTTTGTAATAGGGTACCGTATTTCCATTAGGGCCTTGAATCTTTCCATGAGGAAGCTGTTTAAATGCATGATATATCTCTAGTAAAGGGGAAATGGGAGTCGTTGCTATGAAAATGTTATTTTAGAAATATACGCAGCAGAAAGCAAATCTTTTAAAAATAGTGTTATTTAGAAATGTTTTTTTTATGAATGGGTAACTATGTCAGTAGGGTGCATGGAAGGGAGTTTTAGGGTCAGGATGCAGGGAGCAGAGTCTTAGGGTTCGGCTGTGGACAAGGAAGGATTAGGGTCAGGCTGTGGGGAAGGGAAGGTTAGGGTATTGTAAGGGGAGGATTAGGAAAGGGGTTGGTGTTAGATTCATACTTGCCAGTCACCACTGCCTGTTCGTCCTAGGGAAGAGAGATTGCTTAGCCCTGACAAGGCAGAAGCAATCAATTTCCTAGGCACTTTGGAAATGGGAGAGAATGACCCTTTCAAAAAGGGCCGTTGGAACCAGAGACCCACACCCGTAGGGGGCTTCTAGCAAAATGTTAGATCAAGCATAGGGAATTCACATGCGGTCAAGTACTCTGATATTTTGGCCTCTCTGGCCAGATGGGGTTGATTAAATTG
This sequence comes from Limnodynastes dumerilii, assembly GCA_011038615.1. NCBI lineage: Eukaryota > Metazoa > Chordata > Amphibia > Anura > Limnodynastidae > Limnodynastes > Limnodynastes dumerilii. The sequence continues at coordinate 96,800 of WWET01003396.1, forward strand.
TATAACCAGGTATAGTAGTCCTGAAATATGCATACTATGTTTTTATCTAAGAGGTGTCTTCGACCAGAGGGGTCTTTGATGAATATTATAAATGTAGCCACTCTGTGCTCTAAGAACCCTCGCCAAAATTCGACTGGGCTTATTTGCCAATTGATAGTATTTTGACTTACATTTAAGTAGTGCATGCTTTGCCCTGAGATTCAGGAAGATTTCAAAATTAAACTCGATGCCGTAAGTTCGTTTTAAAGTGTTCACTCCTATATCTTGTGTGCCATGTCTATATCGCAAATGCAGGCTAGCAGCCTTTCTGCATCATTTTGCTTCTTAAGATAAGAATCGAGTTTTATACAGTGACCTCTCAAAATGCTCTTGTGAGCCTAATTATGTTTTAGTGTCTATATATCTTGGTGTAGCGTTTCCTTAAAATGCCACATCCACTCTCTTACATTCTTGTTCTATTGTGATGGTGGCATAGACAGGGGCATAATCTGACTGAGTGTTATCAATTATAGAGGGCTTCAGAAGGTGTAGAGAAGAGGTAGTCTGTTTTAGTGTATGATCTATACCTGCATGAAAGTAGATATAATCCCTTTCAATGGGGTGTGCAAGGCGCCACAGGTCAGTGATGAATAAGCAGGGTCAGGCGAACTTTAAGTAGGTCCCTATTGATGTTACTGAGTGGTATAATTTTTTGGGATCCAGAACCCAATTTAGGTCTCCTGCTAGTATAAGGGTACACTCCTTGAGGAAGTCGATGTGGTCAAGGATCTGTGCAAGGAATCAGGTTGGTTAGTATTTGGACAACTTGTATTAGTGAAGGTATAATAAAGCCCGAAAATGTTCTCACTAGCTGGAAGTCCCCTACAATTACTCAATTAAAAGGATCACCATCTCAATGAGATGAAAATAGGATTGCCACTCCTCGGAACTTGCCTCCAGAAAAGATATTGTAAAACACAAAGGTATAAAAAGAATTATAAAAGTGGGTTTCCAATAGGAAAGCCACAGCAATGGTTTCAGCATGAAGAAAGCGTAGTAGAATGGAGCGATCTTTCTGGATATTTAGCCCATGAACATTAAGAGTGAGGACTTTAAGATGTTTAAGTTGATTGACAATGTAGATTGGTTAAGGTGGATGAGACATCCCTAGATGTAAGCTATGGAATAATTCTCTTCATCACAGTTGGGATGGGAAGGAATTGACATATAAGGGCAGAATGGGGTAGTTTAGTTGATGTCAAGATTCTACAATACCCAGCGGCCAGAGCTAGGAAACAAGCTCTGTGTGCCTCTGTGTGCTATATCCCACTAGTAGCATGAGGACTGCGAATTGAGCCCATCACAAGACAGTTAGCAGGTGTAATAACTTGGGGTATGTGCGGAATTATTACTAAATGTAAACCATTTTCTAACAAAGAAAATTATAATTAGGATGACAGAACATGCAACCTGAGAATAAAATTTAATTTAAGCAATAATCCAAACCAGCTATAAGTGTAAGTAAATTGGGCTATAAACTTTTACAATGCTTTATATCAAGTGTAATAGTTCATGTAATAAAATAAACCAGAGATTAATAACAACAAGATTGCACTTAATAACAGTCCCTTTTGATGTTGCTTGTAATTGCAACTAGACTTAATGTTAAACTAGAGAACATTAGATTCAGTTTATCTGAATTGGTGATATCGGAGACATCCTGTTATAGTTGTTTCTTAGTCTTCACATGGAGGTGATGTCCTTCACATACTCTGTGGGCCAAGACTCAAGTTGGCAGCCAAGAGGGTGCATTCCCCAAGTTAATCTCCCTTTCGTCATCAATGATGACCTGGTTGTCAGCCATCGTTAGTTTGGACAGCTTCTGGAGCTATGGCTGTAAAGGTGTGTTTCTACTCTGGCGGTGGTGGGGGGGGGGCAATACTTAGGATTTCACAGAAAGTAGGGAGATCTTCGGGAGTCCACAAGATTAATGCTTTGTTATCATTGTGGGACTAGACTCTCCCAGGGTAGGTGTGTCATAGATTCAAGAAGCCACAGTTTTTGAGGATTATGCCAGGATAAGTCCTGAAATATTAGTATTTTGTGGCTGTTGAATTCCATCTTCAGCTTCTTGCCTTCTGTATAATAACCTACTTACTCTGTACTCTGACATCTCTTGGTGCATCTGTTGGAGGTCCTCTAGGACGGACGGCTCTGTGGGCCCTGTCAAATTCAATTAGGGTATCTGAGTTCGCTACTACAACTGACTTGAAAATGCATCGATCTGGCCCAGCTGGGGAATATCCTCTGGGATCCCCTTCACTTTCAGATTATTGTATCAACCTCTGTTATCCAGGTCCTCTATTAACATCTGTATTTCTTTGAGTGCTATATGGGTTCTTGCTACACTGTCTGATGGAGACTTGAGATTTGCGCTACATGTTCTTTAGTTGTAGGTTGTCTCCATTCTCACGGCAATTTGGGTAACCTCTGTTTGAATCATGGCTAATTGGGTGCTCATTTGTGTTTGCGGAGCGCCTACAGGTCAATTGATGGAGTATGGCACTCACAACACTGTTGGATAGTGAGGGTGTGTCAGGTCCCACTGCTGCAGGAGAGGTGTCAGCCATGGTTGAGGAATTGATCACACTAGAAGGTTAATTTGTTGGATGGATAATTCATAAGCACATGAATACATGAGCTACAGGAAGCTGCTATCCACCATTTAGGTTGAAGGGAAGGCCATATTATTTCTGCATTGGTACCAGCAGAGATAGCTTTTCAAGGCATTTGATGCTGTGAGCTTACATGAAAGCTGTGCTATTCTGTAATATCAATAGCTGGTAAAACGGTTCTTGCAGGTTGCTTTATTACTTGAAGGTCCAGGATTGGACAGGAAGTAGGCCCTGGAGCCCCCGTGGGGATGGACAAAAATCTGATAGTATTAAGTGCTGCTACTGTTGTTCTCCACCTTGGTAGTTGTCTGTGGGAGCATAGGATGTCACTGGGAGCACTTTGTATAAGAGGTGGAAATCCAACATGGCTGACACCACAGACCACCAGACTGGAACAGTGAGTCTGCTTCCAACAGTTGCCACAGGTTAGCAGAACACAGCGGGTGAACTTTTCTTCCACCAAGAATTCTGGTTAGTTTTCCACCAGGGAGAGTGCAGGACACGATGATAGGCCTGATGCCCGACATGGCTGTGCTCCAGGGAGCACTGAATGAGTTGCTCTGATGCCCTGAGTTACTTGTGAACGTCTTTGGCGCAAATCTCGTCTGCCCGATGAGTTTCTGACTTATACAAACACCTATTACACTAATAGAACTGCTGTGGATAATGCCTCGATCATTTCTACTCAGGCTTCTAACCCCAAACGCCTCTTTCATACATTTAATTCCCTACTGAACCCTCCTGTGCATAATCCACCAACCTCCATCAATGCCCAAGATCTTGCAATGTACTTTAAGGAGAAGATTGATAACATAAGACAGGAATTATCCTCCAACTCCTCATCTACTAACATACTGTCCAACACCCTTTCACCACCCTCTGGCACTATGTCCTCATTCCATCTCACAAATGAAGGGAAGTATCTGCTCTATTCTCCTCTTCCTACTCTACTACCTGTCCTTTTGATCCTGTACCCTCACAAGTCAGTCTATGCCTATCCTCTGTGCTTATTCCAACCCTAACTACAATCTGCAATCTCTCTCTGAAGACTGGTATCTTCCCCTCTTTATTCAAGCATGCACTGATTACTCCAATTCTCAAAAACAAAACTCTGACCCACAGTCTCCCTCAAATTATCAGGCCATTTCCCAGCTCCCATGGCCCTCAAAGCTGCTTGAAAGACTTGTCTATACTCGCCTCACCAAATTCCTTTCCTTACACAATCTTCTAGATCCTCATCGGTCAGGCTTTCGTTCTCAACACTCCACTTAAACTGCACTGACCAAAGTGGTCAATGATTTGAGTACTGCTTAATCCAAAGGTCACTACTCTCTTCTAATTCTCTTGGATCTTTCTGCTGCTTTTGACACTGTTGACCACTCTCTTCTCATACAAATGTTACAATCAATAGGTATCCAGGACATAGCTCTTTGCTGTTTCACATCCTACCTCTCCAATCGGTCTTTCAGTGTCCGCTTTTCTGGATCTACCTCTTCTGCCCTTCCGCTATCTGTTCCTTGCTCTTCTCTATCTATACCTCTTCCCTTGGACAACTAATAAAGTCATTTGGTTTCCAATATCATCTCTATGCAGATGATACACAAATCTATCTATCCACCCCTGAACTATCACCAACCGTACTGGCTCGTGTAACTGAATCTTTCAAAAACAGAGTTACTAATATTTCCTCCTGCCAACAAAAGCTATCCACCTGGTCTCTCTTTCTGTTGATAACACTAAAAATTACCTACTCACCAAGCCCGCTGCCTAGGTGTTACTTGATTTTGAACTGTCCTTTATGCCCCACATTCAATCTGTTTCTAAAATCCGGTTTCTAAATCCTGTTATATACACTTAAAAACATATCCAAAATATCTCTCACAAGAAACTGCTAAAACTCTCATTCATGCACTAATTATCTCCCGCATTGATTACTGCAATGTTCTTATTGGACTTCCACAATATAAAATTACCCCTCTACAGTCTATATTGCATGCAGCAGCAAGACTGATCTTCCTTGCAAAACGCTCAACTAGAGCTAGTCCACTCTGTCAGTCTCTACATTGGTTGCCTGTATACTACAGAATCAAATCAAAATCCTCTTGCTAACCTATAAAGCCATAAGCAATACTGCACCTGCATACATATCCTCACTTGTCTCAAGATATATCCCAGCTCGTTCTCTCATATCATCACAAGATTTACAACTCACTTCTGCACTTCATAAGTGCTCTAATTCCTGGTTACAGGACTTCTCCCGGGCTGCACCCACTCTCTGGAATAACCTTCCTCGCCAATTAAAGACTATCCACTACTCTACAAACTTTCAAGTGCTCCCTTAAAACTCATCTCTTCAGACAAGCTTATCAAATTCCACAACCTTCTAAAGCATCAGGTACCATATTCACCACCACTTCTGCCTTTTCACACATTATTAACAAAAACCCGCACTCTCTCTCTTTCTATTCTACAATTCCCTCATCTCTGCTACTAACACTGCTGTGTGGCTGGATAATACAGAGCACTGAGAGCACTGTTGCCATATACCCTGACTGGTCTATTGTGTGATATATAGCACTTGCCCTTATGTATTAAACCCACTGTCCTATAGAGTGTAAGCTTGTGAGCAGGGCCCTCCTACCCACCCAATCTGTCTGTTATTACCCAGTGTTGTTTATACTGTTTGTTAAATTGTAAAGCGCTACGTAATCTGTGGCCGCTATATAAAAACCTGTTAATAAATACATTTGTTAATTGTAGTAGCTGAATATTAGTGGAAACATATTTTATGCAATTTATACACTGGCTAGAACAGACCTCGGCAGACACGGTCTCTCATTTCTTTGATTGCAGTTTTTTGTGTAGGGACAGCTTGATTACATTGCTGCAGTGTTTAATTAGCTATTATGCTTATATGCATTTTGATCAATTTGGGACAGTGATGACTATTTTTTACTATTTGTATGTAATCTGTTTTTTGTTTATTATTATAAGAAATTTGCTGACTTCATTACTGAACAGTTGGATGATTTAATAAACATGCAATAACTGTACTATTTTGTAGATTGGAATACACCTAATTATATGGTGCTTTTTTTTTTTTTTTTTTTTTTTTTTTTTAAATGGGGGTTTTTTGTTTTTTTTTTTTTTTTTTTGTTTTTTAAAGTAGTGTTTTTGGCAATTTTATTTATTGTTATTTTTTTAATATTGGCTTTATCATTTACTTTCTTGCCCATTTTTTCGCTGCACTCTTCCAAGGTGGCCTTTCTTGTGGTTGCAAATAGTGGTTTCACATGTCCCTATATGACGACTTTTACTGCTGTTGTGTCTGTGTCCCTTCTTCTACTAATTAAGAAGTGGCTTCAGTTTCCATAGGAATTGTAGCAATTCTAGCAATAGCCAACTTCAACAAATCTTGCATTTGTACATTGTCTTTCAAACATTTTATTGCTATGAATAGATCTGCAGGTAAGTAAAAGACACTGGTATATCTTCCTATTTCTGTGTCATCTCAAAGAGCTCAAGTAAATGTCTCAAACACTTCTACACAAAGGAATACCATGATGTAAAAAACTGGCCCTGAATAGTTTGAGAGTGGCATTGTAACTGGTTGTTTGAGGTAACTGTGGTGCTGAACAGAGACATAAATGGGGTTTTTGATGAAAGTTGAAGGGCATTGCTCCAAAACAACCATGAGGGCTGATGTGCAGATAAGCAGCTTCGTTTACATTTGATGTCCCACTTCACCCAAAAATTGTAGAAAAAGAAAGATATAAACATCAGCACTGTGTATAATGTTCTTGTGTTTAAATATTAGGTTTGGATGTCATGTTCCAAAAAATACATTTTTTGGTGGGTCTTAGAGTGTCTATAATGTTCAAAATTGAAACGGTAATAGTGAGAGCTGGAGGATCCAGAGGTAATTAATTGTTTGCTGTACTACAAAAAGGGGTAGAAGTTAAGAGAGAGATATAAAAGCAGCCAATTATAGGGTAGCATGCTGAGTAAAATGTAATATTATCCCAAATGCAAGTCAACATATGGTTATTGCAACTGGTGAATGTCTAAACAAAAGTCCCTAATAATATAAAATATGTGTGTATTGTGTTTCTACAGCAGTTAAAAATTTAGATTTTTTTTTCATCACCTTTTGATGTACGTTAATGGTTTGGATTTTACTGCAGCAGTAGTCCTGGTAGATGGCATACGTTGATGATGAAAACAGTGAATTTACAGAAAGACATTCCATGGGCCAAATTTACTAAGCTGCAGGAAAGGAAAAGTGGAGATGTTGCCCATAGCAACCAATCAAAATGTAGCTGACATTTTCTAGTATATAAGCAGGGGAATGCGGTGCAAACCGGCACCAGGTTGGAGAGGCGCCAGTCAACTTCCCACTGCAGTGCACAGCTGACAGGAGGTCCCTGCTATCAGCCACTTCTGCAGTTACACAGTGCAGCTGATAGAATACCCCCTTTCAGCTGCTGGGGTTTGCCATCAGCTGCTCTGTGTCCTGCTCGGTAGCTGATGGCAGGAACTGTCTGTGTGCAAAGGACACTCCTTCCTTGTGACACCAGCGTCATTAGGAAGGAGAAAGCGTGCATGCCACATTGGAAGGGAAGCTCTCTAAGGTAAGTGAAGAACATCAGTGGGGAGATACTAAGAGGATGGAGTGAAGAAATAGGTAATACTGGGAGGCTGGTGAGACATGATGGGGAACTGGGGGGTTGGAAAGACATGATAGGGACTTGACTGTGGAATACTGGGATGTTGGATAGACATGATGGTGAACTGGGGGTCTGGAGACACATGATGGAGGGCTGGAGACATGATTTTGGAATACTGGGGAGCTGGACAAACATGATGGGAATACTGGGGAGCTGGAGAAACATAATGGGGATACTGGGAGATGGAGAGACATGATGGTGATCTGGGGGGCTGGATAGACATGATAATGAACTGGGGGGGGGAATTGGAGACATAATGGGAGGCTGGAGTGACATGATTTTAGAATACTGGGGGCTGCAGACACATGATGGGCATACAGAGAGCTGGAGAGACATGATGGGCAATATTGGGAGCCAGGGAGACATGAAATGGGAATAATGGGAGGCTTGAGCGACATGATTGATAATTATATAATCTGTATTGTGTGGTGGTTTTTAAGAGAAAGTGGGAATTGTATATCAGATTAAAAAACTCTGTATTGTATAGTAGTGACTATGATTTACTTTCTTTTATTGTGGTGACAAGATTGTGTTTCATAATCTAGGATGGTAACTGGTGTTAAATTGTTAAACAAAGGTGCAACTTTTAAGTTCGCAGGGGGGCGCTGAACACCTGTATGTAATTGCAGAATCTCATTGATTGCTATAGGCAACATCTTCACTTTTCCTTTCTTGCAGCTTAGTAAATCTGGCCCAATAAGCATAATAAAGATTTGGCTATTTTTTAACTTTTTAAATTTAAAGCAAATGTTTTTGTGTTCAGAAATTATGAAAACGACTGATTACAAAAGATTATTTTAGTTTTTTTTCTCTGCTAAAAGATTATTGGTGGGATGTATCCATTCCTGTGATTTTTACATCCCCCTCCCTTTTTTTTTTCTCTAAAGGTAATGAAGGAAGTCCAGGGTGCGTTTGCTACAGCCGCTGCTGATGACAGCAAGTTAGTTCTTTTCAGTGCTGTTGGAAGTGTGTTTTGCTGTGGTTTAGATTTTATTTATTTCATAAGACGACTGACAGATGATCGAAAAAGGGAAAGCACCAAAATGGCTGATGCTATTAGGTATGTATGATTCTCCTATGTCCACCCCACATTACCATGTACAACCAATTGGTCAAGTAAATAATAAATGCAAAGTTTTACTACACTATGTGTTTTTGTGTGTGTATATGTATGGATGTATGTGTGTGTGTGTGTGTGTGTGTGTGTATATGTGTGTATA
>WWET01003396.1:106034-117001 GCA_011038615.1 Limnodynastes dumerilii
ATCCACTAAATTTTGTTTTTGCAGTAAGTTTTCTTGTTTGAATTGAGTTGTATTGTTTGATAAGGGTAAGGCACATATTCATATACATTTACCTGTAACCCGTCATTTATTTTTCTGCATTGTTATGACTAGAATATTTTATTTCTCATTTAAGAGAAACCTAAAACCATGAGTTGTGTATTAATCTTTGCTGTAAAAAATGTTCTTGCTATAAAAAGTTAACATAATTTCAGTGTATTAACTTTTAAAACCATGATATTGTTATCTGCTTCCTGCAATCCCAGTTGTTCTGCAATAGCAATAATCTTCACTGTTTCTATTTACTTTTCAGGATGTTTGTGAATACATTTATACAGTTTAAGAAACCCATTATTGTAGCTGTAAATGGACCTGCAATTGGACTTGGAGCATCCATATTGCCACTTTGTGATGTTATCTGGGCAAATGAAAAGGCTTGGTTTCAAACGCCTTACACCACTTTTGGGCAGAGCCCAGATGGTTGTTCGTCGTTATTGTTTCCAAAAATAATGGGCCTTGCTTCAGTAAGTGTTTAGATTTATTTTTTGTATTTTTCACAATACCCACCCTTGGCTTCCTCGAAACTTTGTGCACAAATGCACAAAACAGTGTACAAAACAATAATTAGTTCATGTGTATAGTTTGAAAACTAATATAGCTATATAGATATTACTTCATGACAATTGCCATATTTTAAATAATTTGTGCCAGAGGTTTATTAGAATATTAATCAGCATTACATTAGTTGGCTTTTATTCATACTTCAGTTATTAAATTGTCACTGTAATGAATCAGTTGGCTAAATCCAATAGATCTTGTGTAACTGAGCCAATTTCAATCTGTGCAACCCATATAATAATGTGTATAATATAGTTTTATAACTCCATATTATAGTGTGTTTTGCATAAGTGATCTACCGTATCAGGGTACCATATCATATTATATGGTGCATGACTGCAGGAAAGAGAGAGAATTATATGCAAAAAATATTTCTGATTTTTTTTTTTATTGTATGATTAATAAAAATTATAATATGACTCTTAATTTGCAGAGCACATAGAATTTGAGAGTGCACATTAAGTGATATCCTTCTTCTTTTCTTTTATTCCTGTTTTTATTCATACTTTTTACTCCTTTTATTCCAAGTAAATATGTTTACAAAATGCACCACAGTTTGAATTATACCTTATATTTTTATAGTTATGGTGATATACCTTTGTTTTTCAAATTGCACAATTTATATTTTCAAGAAATACCGTATGTAATACTTAATTAGAAACCTAAGTAATAGGTGCCATGGAGCAGATTTAGTTTACAATAAAAACACGTTGCTATTATGTTATTAAATTTGTTTTTGTAGTGGGGAAACTTTTTTTATGAGCTGTTTGTAGAAATTTCCTTAAATACTTAAAAACAAAAAATATGCGTAAACGAAAAGACTCCTTAAATAATAATAATCTCTATATATCAATATATCAGAAAATAAGGAAGTCACTCTCAAGACTCTTTGTAGCAAGCAGGTAGCATTACTGGCTTACATTTATTCCATTAGTCACAAACGTCATTAACCATAATTTTTCTAAGGGTGGACGTAACAAGTAAAGACAATCATAGAGAAGAACACATACCACACATCTATATATAACTTTATCCATAACTCAGTGAGACTCACCCCCAGACCGAGTGTGCTGCACAGCCTTCGGAACTTCCAACACACACCACACTTCCTGCAAACCCAGGGATGGGCAAGAGGGCAAATTGTGGGCGGTAACTGCCGTCATTGGCCCGGCAGTTGCTGTGGAAACAGTCTAAGAAGCCTGCCAAGCAGAGAGACTTAATATCAAATGACTGTCAGCATATTATGCCCATGTGCCTGCAGAATATCCCATATATTATAAACAGCATATTAAAGGAAACAGTTCAACAGTAACATTTCGTTAAGACCTAAGGAGGCAACAGTTTTCAATTTATAAATGCATTGGCTCTCGCTCTGGAGTAATAGACGTTCTTGATTTACCCCACAGATAGGTAGAGGAACATGATCCACTCTAAACCACCGAATGTCTGCAAGAGTGTGATTTATTTTAAGCCAGTGTCTTAACTACTGGTTGGTCGATCGACTTCCCTTCCAATATCATCTTGATCGCCGACCGATGAAGTGTCAAATGTTCCTTAAGTTTACTAATTGTTTTACCCATGTACATGTTGCCATAGGGGCATCGAATGGTATAGATAATGAATTTACTTGTAAAAGTTATGACATGATGAATAGGAAACTATTTTTTGGTCTTCGTATGGACGAACACCAGGCCACTATCCATCTGGCTATAAGAGAACACCCAGTACACTTTTAGCACCCTGGCATTCTTGTTAGAAAAGTCTCTTTGGGTGTATTAGGTAGGCTTAATATTTTTACACAACAGATCCTTCAATTTCTTGCCTCTGATGTCACTAAGTAAGAGGGAGTAGGATTTAAGAGCTGGAAGTGAAGAATCCATAGTCACAATAGGCCAAAGGGCCCCTGCTGCATCTCATCTTGATTTCTACTACAGCGCTGTTAATAACACAATATATATTTTCTGTTGTGCATATACTAAAGCTTTTGGAGGAGCCTTGTATTGTTGTTTCATACAGCTGCTGTTACAGCGCCGAATTATCAAGGAATCCATTATACATATAGGCCCGTGCTGCATGTTTATGAAAAAAACTTAATTGGTTAAAGCGAGTGACCCACGGCAAATTATCCTTCAAATTGGTTTTAGAATTGGATTTAAGTAAATCCTCTCGAGGTATAGTGTCATTTTTTTTCTTTGCCTCCTGCAAGCAGTGTGGACTGTGCCTCATTCGGGCAAACTTTTTCAAAAAACTATTCATCTGGGTTTCAACCTTTATTGGATCATCATTAATCTGCTTAATGCGGACTAATTGGGAAAAGGATAACCCCTTTACAAGTGCTGGTGGATGGTGACTACGGGCAGACAATGGGATATTCTTGTGCGTCGGTTTGGTAAAGAGCGTAGTTGACAATTTCTCACCCTGTACAATACAGACATCCAAGAAGTTCACTTCTTGGTCACTCCTGACAAATGTAAACTTCAGTGGCAGATCCTTGCTGTTAATTTCTATCATTATTGCATCAAATTATTTGCCCGTACCAATCCATATGACTAAAATATCATCACTAAACCACAGAAATAAATGTATCGGCCATATTCAGGATTATCAAAAAACAATAACTTTTCCATTTTGAACAAGTAAGTGTTTGCATACATGGGGGCCAAGCTTAAGTCCATGGCGCATCCCTGTTTTTGTAATACACCTTGTTATCAAAAGTAAAAAAAAATTACACGGCATTACCATCTTTAACAAGGTGATCAAAAGATTCACTGGGGGCCACGGTTAAGGTTATAGCCATCAGGTATTTAATCAGTGACAGTAACCTTTACTGTTATATATAAATAAAATAACCCTTTCCTGGTTCATCAAGATTTTCTTTATAGATCCTCCAGTGTTTATTTGTGGGATTGAAATCACTAATATCTAATAAATCCATTTATTTTAGAACAGGGTCTGAAATAGCTGTACCAGAATCACGGGTGCTACTCACACTACTGATGGCACCTGCATAACTGACCAATCTTCTGGGGTTGATTGGAATATGTGGAAAATGTACCTCAAAATCATTGCAAAACCATTATAATAGAAATAATAACATAGTATGAGTAGTTGTTACATGTGTTAATATGCAAAGTGGTATTTAAACTGATCCATAGTAGATAACTTGTACTCCCCCATCCCAATAAATAAAAAGTTTGAGAACCACTGTCCTTCAAAGTAAAACATTTACACCATAGTTTATGTAATACAATAACTATCTTTGTCAGGCTATCTATAATTTAGTGGCGGTTGCCATAAAAAACACAGATTTCATATAAGGTAAATAGAAGAAAAATGTAACACATTGGCAAAGCATTTGCTCAAATCAATCACAATCATTTGAACCCCACTGTCATGAAGACGCCAGAATGGTCTGGACACAGTGTAATTTGATGGTTTCAGGAGTGATTACTAAACAGTTAGAAATCCAACCTCTTATACGCTTAGCTAGGTAAATATTCTCCAGGTATGCTTTATTATAAAGTAATGCCTATGCTTATGTTACTTTTATATACAAAGCTTGCAAAACAGTTGTAACTAGTTATGAAAACATATTTTGACATTAAAAACAACCTTTTGAGTATGTCTTTGCATTGTCACTGCATGTTGTCAACCTTCACGTTCTCAGGCATTGAGTCAGTAAAGGCTGCCTGATAACGGTATATTAATACCATACATAGATACAGTGCATAATGTGTACTATAGTTTTACTTAATGTGCAAGCTTGCCACCCTTCACATCTGTTAATGAATCTGGTAAGAATTGTTTTTGTTAATGCATACCAGTTGATGAGACATTGGAACATCGTATATGCTCACATGACTTATACTTTCATTCAATCCTTTTTGCCTGCTCGTGTCAAAAGATTTTTAAACATGCTTAAAAATTAGGGGACCATTTCTAATCATCTGACCTATACTGAAGTGTGTACACTCGTGCAACAATTTTTCCAAATTTCCCTCAATGCGTTATGTAAACAAGTGAGTGGCAGCCACTTAGCCAAAGACTGGAAGAATACTTATGGTAGCAAAAAATATTAGCGGATGGTTAGAGCAGATGCCGATTGGAGATCTACAATAAAATTGGACAGGCGTGTACACACAGATAGGGTGTTGTATTAGCAACCTAGTCTCCTGTAGGGTTGTGTAAACAGTCTGGCCGGAAGTTGGATCCCTCGAGTACTGTCCAGTTGTATACCCAGCTTAAGACTCATTGTGTTTGTATGACTCTCTTCTGGTTAACAGTTGTGTCTGGCCTTGGAAGTGGATTTACAACATACACACAAATGCAACCATGTGTCGCAATGATCAGTTAATGTATAAAAATAAAGAACATATACAATAAAGAAAAATGATGTTTTCTAGGCCAAACCTTAACACACTATACCAGTGGTTCCCAGCCGTTCTCGATTTAACATAGAAAGTGACGGCAGATAAGAGCCACAAGGCCCATCCAGTCTGCCCAGTTGTTTATTTAAAACTATACTGACCCTAGACCCTATTTACCCTCAATTGAGTTTGAGATTTAGGATATCCTTTTATTTATCCCAAGCATGTTCAAACTGTTCTACTGTGTTAGCCTCAACCACCTCAGATGGGAGGCTATTCCACTTATCTATCACCCTTTCACTAAAATCATTTTTCCACACATTTCCTCTGAATCTACCACCGTCCAGTTTAAATGCATGACCCCGTTTTTTATTACACCTTTTTCTTTGAAAAATGCCACCCTCCACTAGCCGGTTACAACCCTTGATATATTTGAAAACTGCTATCATATCTCCCCTCTCCCTTCTCTGCTCCAAGCTATACATGTTTAGTTCCTCTAGCCTTTCTTGGTATGTTTTGTGACACAGGCCATGGACTATTTTAGTTGCTCTTCTTTGCACAGTCTCTAATGTATTTGTCTTTCTGGAGATATGGCCTACAGAACTGAACGCAGTATTCTAGGTGAGGTCGTACCAACGATCTATAAAGGGGCATCACTACTTCTCTCTTTCTACTACTAATTCCTCTCCCTATGCAACAAAGCATCTGACTTGCTTTCTCGTTGCTTTGTTACATTGCTTGGCTATCTTTAAGTCACATGAAATAATGACTCCAAGATCCCTTTCCTCTTCAGTAGTCTCTAATGTAGTGCTATTAATGCTATATGGAGCTTTTGGGTTTTTGTGTCCCAAGTGCATGATTTTGCATTTTTGTCATTAAACTGCAGTTGTCACACTCTTGACCATTCCTCCAGTCTACCTAGATCATCCCTCATTTTGTGTGCCCCTCCTGGCGTATCTACCCTGTTACATATATTTGTGTCATCTGCAGAAAGGCATATTTTACCCCCAATACCATAGGCAATATCACCTATAAAGATAATAAATAGCATTTGTCCAAGTACAGAACCCTGGGGTACTCCACTGGTGACATTACCATCCCCTCCATTTACCCTCTGGTGTTTATACTGTAACCAAGATCGTATCCATGCAACCATATTTAAGTCCAGTCCCAAAATTTCCAGATTATTTAACAATCTGCAAAGTGGCAAAGTGTCAAAAGCCTTACTAAAATCTAGATAAGCTATGTCTACAGTGTTACACTCCGTAAGAATAGCACTAGCAGGGTGTAGCAGACTTTGATTCTGTGTTCACTTTTCCCCAGCTGTCTAGTAATTACCTCTGGAAGTGTGCCAGGCTCTCACCACTGATTGGGGGAGTTCCCCTTAAATAGCCTCTGCTCAGTCTCACAGGTGTCGGTTATAGCGTCTGGTTCCTGATCTTGCTTGCTGACAGTCTGAGTGCTTGGTTTGCTATTTCCATTTCCTGTTACCCTGTGTTCCTGGTGTGTTCCCCTTTGCCTTCCTGATACCCTCTTATCGTTGTTTGTTGACCCCCTGTGTGCTGAGGTGCGCGGCGAGAGACCCCAGACAGGTCCCGGTCTCCATTCCTTTCCGGAGGTGTGTGTGCATGTGTTTTTCCATCTCGCATTGCCCCGGCCTGTCGGTTGTGTGTTTGATCTGCCACATGTTTTGAGCGTCTCCTGCTTTTGCTATCTAGCAGTGAGTGGAGTTCGTTGTAGTTTTCCGGTGTTTCCATCTCCTCTCAGCATTGTCATCTTGCTTGTGAGTGTAGCTGCCAGTCTTGTTACCGCTGTGTAGTTATTTCTCCAGTGTTTCTGCTGTGCGTGTATTTCCACTGAGTGTGTCATCTTCAGTGTGTATTATTAGAGCCGTTGCTCCACTGTACATTTCCAGCTTGCAGTGTATGTATTTAGGTAGACTGTGTCATCTGTCCATACCTATTAGTACTGTTTACCATCCTGTCAGTACTGTCCCTTAGTACATCCTGGGACTTGTTGTGCACCTAGCGCTGTCTTTGCTGCAGTACCCTTAGTAGTATACTTACCTGTGTAGGAGTTAGCCTGTATCCCTCCAGGGCTATTATCATCTTCCTCCTTGCTCCCCTGCTGTTGGGTTCTTAAGGTTCAGTGTGTACTGATATTTTGCTGTTCTGTTTATGAGGGTTCCAGTATTTGCATTAATAAACCATTACTGTTCTTTGAGAGCTCAGTGTGTGTTGTCCACCTGTTATCCTGTATGCAAGGGTTCCTGTGAATACTTGTGTTCCAGTCAGCTTAACCACGCTGCAGTACCCCTCTGGGGCTATCGCCGGGGGCACGACCTGTCAGACCACCAGCCCAGACTATCCTCACCACTAGAGGCTCTAGTGAACACCTGGTGCTGACATAGATTCCGGGCCCCCGGTGAGAATACCTTTGGCCGGCTGTAACATACAGCTCCCCCCTTATCTAATACTTTACTGACCCAGTCAAAAAATTCAATAAGATTTGTTTGAAATGATCTTCCCCCAGTGAATCTATGCTGCTTGGGATCCTGTAAGTTACTGGATTTAAGATACTGAAAAATTTGTTACTTTAACAGTGTTTCCATCAATTTCCCTACTACTGATGTTATACTCACTGGTCGGTAGTTTGATGCTTTTTCCCTACTTCCACTTTTATGCAGAGGGATGACATTTGCTATTTTCCAGTCCTCTGGAATCACCCCAGTTATTAGTGACTGGTTGAATAATTCAGTTAATGGTTTTGCCAGCACCTCTCTAAGCTCTTTTAGTATCCTAGGATGTATCCCATTTGGCCCCATTGCTTTGTGCAGTTTCAGCTTTGAAAGTTCTCCTTCTTGTCATCATTATTTTTGAGTTTACTTATAATTCCAAAAAGCCATCTTTTTTGCATTCACTATAGTTGCTGCCTCTTTTCTAAACCACACTGGCTTTCTTTTTCTTGAATTTTTCCTAACCTTTCTTATACAAAGTTGTGTTGCTGTTAATAATGCAAAGTTTAAATTTCCCCATTGCTCCAGTATTCTCGTGTGCCTCCACTCCACTTTGCCAAAGAATCACTTACACATTTCCACAAAATCTGCCTTCCTAAACTCTAATACCCTTATCTTTGTGTTGTACGTGCAATAGGACATTGTCTATTTCCCCATCTTGTTCTGGTGGCCTATATATCTCTCCAGTATGAAGAATAACCCTCTGGGTTTCTATGGTTTAGCCAAAGTGCCTCATTTTTTTTCTCCAATACTTTTGTTATTCCCACATTATCCAGATTATCCCTTTCCATTATTGCAATTAGTTCAGGGATTTATTTCCTAAGCTCCTTGCATTTGCAGACATTGCTCTGTGAGGTTGCATTATGAATCTCATATTCTTCCATTTATTATTATTGCTAGATATGTTTATATTCTTTTCCAGTTTTCCTTTCCCTTTGTTGCTGTGGCTATGCTATCTGTCATTATTGACTGGCCACACAACACTTCTTGGTGGGGGTGCAGGTATTTTCATTATTTGTATCACTGTCCTCCTCTCCTAGTTGAAATGGTTTGTAATGAAGCATTCAAACTGCTCACTTAGAATATCTGATCTCACATATGATGGCTGCAAGCCATCTCTTTTATCCAGGTTTTGTTTTGCCAGATTGCATGGCTGTTTTTTAAACCCAAATCCTTCCTCATGAGAACATTTCCTAAGCCACAGATTGAAGTAACTAATGCGCATCATTCTACCTTCCTCAAATCTGTGCACTGGCAGCACTTCAGAAAAAGTAACAGTATTTGCTACCTGCTTAAGAGCAGTTCCCAATTTTCTAAATTCATCTATAACAGCCACAACTCCAGCATTGGCCAAGGTGTATAATGACATCAACCTCCCTTTCCTTGCTCGCCGTCTTTATAATATTTGAAATGCACGTTTTATCCTGTGGAGCTGTAGCTCCAGACAAGCACTTCACCTGATTCCTAATTTCAGAACCTCTTTCCAGCTGGATATTCCTAACAATAGAATCCCCCAGATGAAGTGTAGTCCTTCTCAGGGTTCTACATTACCTGTTGTATTGCACTCCAGCCCTCCAACTGCTGCATATGAGTTTTGCAAGGATACAGCTTATGCTCTGTGTCCTTGTGCAACTAGAACCTTCTTACCAGCATTCTTCACCATAGTCCATCTAGTACGCCTCCTGAGAACTCTCTGAGGCAATGGTGGAATCAAAGATACAGGCATATCTCAGCATGCATTCTAGCTATCTCATCCTGCAAAAAAGACATCTTCTGACAAATTGGACAACATATGAGTTTCTAAAACAAAAGCATCACAACCACTGCAATGCACAAGACCAGACACTGTAGAAGCAAACTTCACTACAATAACAAATCACACAGATAATTTAAATGGGCTAAAATCCAGAACTAATCCAGTTCAAACTCCAGTAACAAATCCAAGATGCTTTAAAAATAAATGCTTTTATAATCAGGCTGTAAAAAGCAGGCAGGTTACACCTTTTCCAGGTCTCCTTGCTGCAGCACAGGTGCATTTATGACTGAATGACAAATGTTAAAATCCACAGGTGCTACTGTTGGGGAGCCCTGAGGACAGAGTTTGAAAACCACTGCATTATACAATTACTGCACCAGTCAAATAACAAAATGGCCCAGAAACGCACTTGCATGATAATATGATCAACTACTTTGCGTCCAATCCGACTGGCATTGTGCCAATTATATAAAGCTTGCACAGTGCAGTTGGAAGCTTGGACCAATTATAGTGCAGTGTGTACAATTTTCCAAGCTATTGCTCCTTTTTGTCTGTAGCTATGGAAAGTGTGTGGCTAACATAAGAGCATAGATTAAAGAATATATATAATATTCCAAGTCGGGTCAGAGTAAACAACTTAGTACGAGTTCATAGTTAACTTCTTGTTTACTACAAGGACTTAATATTTTTGCTTTGTCTTTGTTTTTTTAGGCAAATGAAATGCTACTCAGTGGACGAAAGCTGACTGCACAAGAAGCCTGTGCCAAGGGTCTGGTTTCACAAGTGTTCTGGCCTGGCACCTTCACACAAGAAGTTATGGTTCGCATAAAAGAGCTTGTGAATTGTAATCCAGTGGTATGTTGAATTCATACTTTAATTTTGATCATGCAGTGGACTTCTTATAATGGCAAAATGTTTATTTTCTTTCTTAATTTTCTGTGTTTTATTAGGTACTTGAAGAATCTAAAGCTTTAGTTCGAAATGTTATGAGAGGAGATTTGGAACAAACAAATGAAAGAGAGTGTGAAGTGCTTAAGAAGATCTGGGGATCTGCCCAGGGAATGGATTCTATGTTAAAATACTTGCAGAGAAAAATTGATGAGTTCTGATAAACAAGAAAACATTGCTTGTTTTTTTACGTAGCCTTGAAACACTTACTGGGCCAAATTTTTGTGGTGCCCTAGCTATTATTTAATGGTGTTTAACTTTTCTGAACAAATATGAATTTAAGTCTGCCATAAATCATTCTTTGGCAGTAACAAGACATGGAGTGTTCTGTTAGTTGTGTAGCAGTCCGCATCTTGAATATAGGTTTGCTCCAAAAAGAGAACAATGAAAACTGTGCGTGTGTGTGACAGGGAGTCTGAAATATTATTTTTTGTTTATAATATATATATATATTATATATAAATAGAAATATATATTTAAAATGAAAACGGGTAGCAACAAGCCCTTACTTTCATTAGCCACTGAGGTAGGACTGAGGCAGTACTGTTTCAGAAGAAGGTAAAATACCTCAGATAGAAACTATTTTTCTTTTTTAAACAATTTCCACAGGAAAATAACTGTTTACGGATGCATTTTAACAACCCGAACGTACTGTTTCAAGGTAAAATACCTCAGATAGAAACTATTTTTCTTTTTTAAACAATTTCCACAGGAAAATAACTGTTTACGGATGCATTTTATTTTA
>WWET01003396.1:122435-134916 GCA_011038615.1 Limnodynastes dumerilii
TCCCCACTTTCTTACAATCTGATTGAAGACCTCTTAGTTCAATTCCCATTCTCCTGGTAGTATGGTAGTTCTGTTCAATCCCAAACCCTCTGTGCAATATGAGGACTGTGCACAGCTTCCCAGCCTTGGGTGCTGGCGTCCGTCGTTAGTATTACG
The DNA here is from genome assembly GCA_011038615.1 of Limnodynastes dumerilii. Taxonomy (NCBI): domain Eukaryota; kingdom Metazoa; phylum Chordata; class Amphibia; order Anura; family Limnodynastidae; genus Limnodynastes; species Limnodynastes dumerilii. Next base: position 122,592 of record WWET01003396.1, read on the forward strand.
GGCTCTTGATGCCTGAATGGCTTTCCCCTAGTCAAGTTGGACTCTGTTGTCCACCACTGCAGATCTCTTCTTGTCTCCTATGGGAGAGATATTAACTGTTCCTTCCTGGTGTAATCTTTGCACCATTGTTTTAAAAAGCAACTGAAGAGATCTCGTATGACTTTTGGCCCATGGCACCACATCTATTGCTACCGACATAAAGTTCAAAGTATTCATTAATTCTTCTGCCGAGGTCCAAGTTTGTCTTATTAACCGGATTATCTGTTACCTCATATCTTGCCTTCTTACTGGTGGCAATAACACTTTTTCTTGTATAGTGTCTATCATCAAACCCAGGTACTTTATTAACTGCAAGTGACAAATTTGGCTTTTCTTCATATACACTACCCATCCATGATCTTGAAGAACTTGTAAGACCCGAGTCATCCAAGTACGGCCAGATTTGAATCTCTTCTGAAATGAGATTGGCTATCCATATTCCAGACATCTTATTCAGGGGAAAAACTTTTCTGTCAGAATATTTCCATTCCTCAGCAATTGTCTTTTATAACTTGCTAAACTGGAAACTTCCTACTCTTTTTCTTATACTTCTTAGCAAAAGAAGACATCCTTTCCTTACTTGCTTCTGATCTAATCAGAATATATACAGAATTAATTAAACCTTAACCAAATAACTAACTAACCTGCCTAGCCAAATAACTAACTAACCAAACACAAAAACAAATCTATCCTGGCTTACCCAGACCTTTTTGTCTGAGGTCTCTTATCATCTGACTTGGCAGTTAAACAGGGATCCATGGAGACACAGCGAGGCTGTGAAACTGGTGGAATACCCTGCAGCAGTCCGGTTTAAATAGTTGTGGTCCACTTTCGGATATCTCCATAGGATAATACAGCCCATAGAACAGAATGGGCTACTCCAAAATGGTGGCTCCCATAGGACGCCACCCTCTAGTGACCGGAAGTGCAGTGATGTCACTGCTGGTCTCCAAGGTAAAAGGCTGCAGAAGATGGCGCTGCCCCCCCAGAAGGACGGAAGCCGGTGACAGAGCTGGAGGGCGAACCGGCAAACCTCTCCTCCCTTGCCACTTACTAGAAGCGGACTGGGGTGCCTCCAGGATGGATTCTTGAAACAACATAGCATTGGCTGCCAGTTGAGCCTGAAAACTAAAAAATAAAAAAATCACCTAACCTGATTCCTAACTAGAACAGAAAAAAAAAAAAGACAATGCACCGGACTAGGGGCCCTTTTATACTTCCAGGGGGGGGGGGGGTTTTTTTTTTTCCTTTCCTGGCTCCAACCCCTAGGAAATACCCCCAAGTCCTATGCTGCATGGAGGGATAAGGAAAATTGATTAGGATATTGAAAATGTCACAAATAAGAAAAAAGTGTGTAGTTTCAAAGGAAGAAATGACAATAAATGAGTGCAAGGGGCTTGATATAGTGAAGCTTTGGACAGTCACAGATGGTACCAAGGTGACCGCTGACTAACAATGAGAAATGAGTATCCATGCTTCTAAGGAAAAGCTGGGATCTCTAACTACAAGCCGCCATTGACGGCACATAACAGAAAATTTAGATTCACCAGTATTTTTTAAATAAGACTATTTTAAATAGAATGGACCTTTAACTTAATATTTTGATGCACAACCTTTAATGTTAATTACTTTAATCAATGTAATTACTTGAACCTGCATCCTAACCCTACCTTCAACCGATAACAGAATATCTGGATCCAGTCCTAAATGGACCATGGAATATTTACTTTTTTTATTTTTTTATCTTATGTAACAATCGTGCCACTAAATCGATGGAAATGTTTGTTATAGGTGCAATAGGTTAAAATTGAATGTCTGCAATATATTGTAATATCTATCTCAATAACCAAAAAATGTAGATTTTGTATTAGATATTTTAGACACCAAGTTCCCCCAATCCCCTTACCATCGTCAACTAGCCATAGTGCTAACCTAAAGCAGGGGTAGCATGCTTTATTGTTAATTTACCATTTCATTATATATAGCAATCAATCATCAGTTAATAAGATAATGAACAACAGCTTCATAAAGCAGAACTACGTATAATGGTGAAAAATTGCTGTTGTCTGACTAGAAAGTAACTTACTGCTTGATTGTTTTGCAAATTACAGTATAGGTAATTATCATAACTCGGTCTTAATTCTGGATCTGGCCCAAAGACTAAATTTGGGCCATTCATGTGCATGGGGTGTTTACACACGTAAATAAATAGAATAGTAAAGAGAAAGAATGCACTTGAAATGTATATCCAAAATTTATTAGTTGACCATAAATAAAAGTTAAACATGAATGCACATACATAAACAATAAATAAATAAATTAAAATTGAAAAATATCCAGCAATAACAACATTGGTGTGTAATGGGGCCCCAAAACACCACCTTGATTACCTTAGTCTGATAACAAGATTTTGGATTGTGATAATGGATCATTGTGTTGTTATATCAGGCACTCAGTGCAATAACCAGCAGTCTTGGAATAAATGAATGGATCAATGTGTAATTTGAATAAATCAATCCGTCTTAATTATATCACTCAGAAATTGAAGAAAATGGTGTAGGCACCAACACACTTTCAGATCCTAAATGAGTGACTGTTACATGTAAATAACATGCGGTTGAGATGCGTTCACAGTATGATTGATAGTCCTGTGTATGAATAATAAGTGTAACGTGGAGATACACTCACGGTTTTGTTGGTAGTCCCGCATAAGTGACGTTGGGGTGAATGCCTCATCCTCCGTATATCACCGCCTCACTGTTCACAATTACAGCGTGTCATCTGAAAAAATTACTCAGCGGCTTTGGCATCTCCGTGCCCGACTTCCAGAGTGAGGTCCGTCCGTCTGCAGTATGAATTGATGTTAAATGTTCCGTCTGCAGCAAAACTTGATGATAAAGGTTCCGAGTCAGCTTTATACAGGTCCTGTCATTCACGGTGGAGATTCCTCCGATTGGTACCACCCGACAGTGTTCAATAGTAGATAGCTATCTCTATTTTACTTCTCTGTTAGTTACTTATGCATATGGATTTCCATACAATGATTCACTTCGCCAGATGACTGAGAAATTCGTTTTAAAATAGCACTTTGCGTTTCTCCCGCCTTGGGTTTCCTCAGAAACGCGTCAAAGTGCTATTTTAAAACAAATTATCCAGCTAGACACTCATTAACTCAGTCATCTGGCAGAGTGAATCATTGTATGGAAATCCATATGCATAAGTAACTAACAGAGAAGGAGAATAGAGATAGCTATCTACTATTGAACACTGTCGGATGGAACCAATCGGAGGAATCTCCACCGTGAATGACAGGACCTGTATAGAGCCAAGTCGGAACCTTTATTATCAAGTCACGCTGCAAACGAAACATTGAACATCAATTCATACTGCAGACGGACGCACCTCACTCCAGAAGTCGGGCACGGAGGTGCCGAAGCCGCTGAGTAATTATTTCAGGTGACACGCTGTAACTGTGAACAGTGAGGCGGTGATATACGGAGGATGAGGCATTCACCCCAACGTCGCTTATGCGGGACTACCAACAAAACCGTGAGTGTATCTCCACGTTACACTTATTATTCATACACGGGACGGTCAATCATACAGTGAACGCATCTCAACCGCATGTTATTTACAAGTGTAACAGTCACTCATTTAGGATCTGAAAGTGTGTTGGTGCCTACACCATTTTCTTCAATTTCTGAGTGATATAATTAAGACTGATTGATTTATTCAAATTACACATTGATCCATTCATTTATTTCAAGACTGCTGGTTATTGCACTGAGTGCTTGATATAACAACACAAGGATCCATTATCACAATCCAAAATCCTGTTATCAGACTAAGGTAATCAAGGTGGTGTTTTGGGGCCCCATTACACACCAATGTTGTTATTGCTGGATATTTTTCCATTTTAATTTATTTATTGTTTATGTATGTACATGTGCATTAATTTTTTACTTTTATTTATGGTCAACTAATACATTTTGGATATACATTTCAAGCGCATCCTTTCTCTGTACTATTTGTTTTATATAGAAGGTGGTTACTCCGTAGGTTGCTGCTGAAGTGTACTCCAGAATTTAGTTCCTTATTGTCAAACTTGGGAATGGATTATCGCTAGTTATCCACACTCTGCACCTGGCGCTGATATTTCTAACCTTGTTCATTCAGGGTTAGTTTTGTTTAGTAAATAAATAGAAGCCTACTAACATCTTCAAACAGTGAGAACAAAATTAAGTAATCTTCAGTGTTGCAAAGAATTCCTTAATAAACATGAATTAAATAAATATCAAATATCAAACGCCATACAAATACATAAAAACAATTCAATGTATAAGATAATATATATAACTTCAATGTTATCAGCTGCTATAACATTAATAATGAAAAAAAACGCATATTGAGGAGTTGCAACCTGATAATATCACTCCTTATGACGTATGGTTGTTCAATGGAATGATAATAATAGTTCAATAATAATTGAAATAATCAGAACTAAGAGTCCTGAAAACTTTATAGCTTTGTATGATTATGATGTATTGCTGAGTTGAGGAATAAATAATCATAAAAACAATTTTGTGGCAAATAATAATGTGTACAAAAAATAATCTGGATTACTGGAAACTTTAGACGTGGAATGCAGCAGATAGTATATTTCCATGGTCCATGAGATCCAATATATCTATTAATATAACGGGGGCATCTATGGTGACTATTAATCTAATGGGGGCATCTATGGAGGCTATTAATCTAACGGGGGCATCTATGGTGGCTGTTAAACTAACGGGAGCATCTATGGTGGCTATTCATTTAACGGGGGTATCTATGGAGGCTATTAATCTAACAGGGGCATCTATGGAGGCTATTCTTATTACGGGGGCATCTATGGAGGCTGTAACTTTTACGGGGAAAACTAGTGTGGCATTTTTGTGAACGGGACAATGTATTATTTTATTTGATGTACGTGGCCATGTTGTCTGTAATTTGTGTAAGGGGGAATGTAATGGTTTATTTTACAGTGATGTGTCATCATTTAAGCGGCAGCATGCACTTAACCCTTGCCATGCTGCCGCTTATGGTACTATAAGGCATAGCCTGCCCTGCTAAACATTGGCATGCTAAGCCTTATAGTACTACATGCGACTGCAAGATGAGGGTTATTTGTATGCTGTGCTTTACATTTTTAAACTGTCAAAACACATGTAAAAACTGTTTTAAATGTGTTTTTATGGCAAAGTGAGTGTCGCTTTGCAGAAAAGCGACACTCACAGGATGTTTGCCATGGTGATTTTTTAAAAGGCATAAGTCATGGGACTTTGCCTTTAGCGAATGCAGCGAAGTCCCGGGATAATGGTCGATTTTGAGCAGATCGACCACTGTAAATGGAGCCCCATGAGTAGTAATAATATATGCTCCTCTAAAATCTTAATAGTTCAGGCCCGGATTCTCTTTTTCTTGTTTCGAGCATAGTTTAAGGTAGTTTTTTGCATAGTTTTTTTTAGTCTTTAAAGACCGCATTTACACAATCTACGTAACGTAAAGTTACGTAGATAGCATAGAAGCGTGAGAATTGAAAAGTTTGAATCTGGAATTTAATCTTTAAAAACACAGCCGACTGTGTGGGTGGGCTTACTCACCATGCACATGAGATATGCATGGTGGGTGTGATCCAGAATTCAGATTGCACAGTATAGGCTTGTCTAAGGCCATACATACAATGCTGCATTCCATACATAGGCCTTCTGTATGAGAACATTTAAGGTAGGGTTCTCCTTGCATAAGGCCTAAACATACAAGGGGAGCGCAGGGGGTTGTGCACTGCCCTCACACGTATAGAATTTAGCCTTAATTTTGGATCAGGCCCTATGTCTTTACTTCTGTAATCTACAGGTAACTAATGTAGTAGACCAGCTCTAGATGAGCATTTTGCAAGGAAAATCAGTCTATCTGTTGCATGCAGTATACATTGTAGATGATTTTATATTGGGAGAGTCTAATAAGGAGAGCATTGCAATAATTAACACACAAGAATGAAAGTTTTTGCAGTTTCTTGTGTGAGATATATGTGTATTCTGGAAATGTATGTTCTTAAATGTATGTAATAGGATTTAGATACAGATTGTATGTGTGGCATAAAGGACAGTTCAAAGTCATATAGGTAAATAACCTATTCAATCCAAGGGCTCCATTTACTATAAATTTGCCCACGAATGTTAATTAGCGAGGTGCAGCGAGCCTTGCATCTTCATTGGTAAAATTTACCAATACTTAACCCTCCGGCAATGTCCCGTGATGGTCTGCGGGACTTTTGCTGGTGACGTTTGGGTAAGTTCATAACTGAAGTCCCGGAGCATGTGCAGTGGCTAATTTTTGTGGACTTCATCTCCGGGACATAAGTTTTCTGCTTTTACTTGGTTTTATTTCAATGTTAGTGTTTATATTTATTTATTTATTTATAATAGTAATTTTACAATTTTTTTTATTCATTTATTTTTTTAAACACAACATATGAATCTGTGTATTCCTGTGGTTTCCCTATACATACTCCCACTTTCCGGGGGTATTATGGGATACTTACACTAACACCATCTGAAGGTGGCGTTATATAGAGTATCATCGCGGATTGTTAAAGTCTGCACCGATGCTTTGTACATACAGCGATCATCTGGAGGGAATTCATTAGAGCGGGCCAGCGATCGGGGAAGCAATGCTAATGATCGCCATGGTTTCTATGGTGATCATTGCATTGTAAATGGCGATGCTTACGTTTTCAGAAGATAAAGACCATTTTCAGGTGAAAACGATCTTTATCTCATGGAAATGAAGGCATCATCGTTTTGTAATGGACCCCAAATCTGTTAGCATCTGCAGCCAGGATCATGTGGGGAGTGCATAATCTACATGATCTAACTCCTTAGCTGATACCAAATGGCTGATTGTTTAATCACCCATCCAGCTGTTAATCCGTAATTTATTAATCCATAATAGATCATAATAATAATAATAATCATTACTGACTATTCTGATTTATGTCTATGCATAAGATTGTTATTGGATTCTAATAAGAATTTACAGTGAGAATGATGTGTATAATAACATTTTAAATTAAAACCGCTATATTCACATTTCATTAAATGTGTTATAATATTCTTTTTTTATAGATTAGATTTCACTGTGTTAAATTTAGTACATTTAAGGTGCTATTTGGCTCCTATAATAGTGTAAGATTTTTTTTATTGTTTTGAGTGTAGTTAGAGTGGCGGAGGGGATTACACAGAAAGCATGCGTAACATTTCTAAAACATCCTTGGTAGCTGTGCTTACCTCCTTTTCAGTTTTGCATTGTCACTAATAAAGGATAAAGCAATATGTTTCAGGATTCAAGATTTTTTTATCTGAATTGATAGGTATGTGACTTGGTAATTGTTCGCAGAGAAACTGCATAATCATAATAAACAACTTGTGTCATTAATCAAAGGCCCATGCCAAGGTTTCAGTGTGGAGGAAGGATGATAAACCGGATTGTGAATAATGATGTAGCAGTTGCTACATAAAGTCCTTTGTATCCTCTGCTGTCCTTGCTGGTGGCATCTGTTAGGTATCACAAGTATCAACATAGGAATCTATATGTCAAGAAATCAGATATGCAGAGCAATGTATAGTTTGACATATGCAAGTTCAAATGGCTGAGTGTATGCAATAGTTCTATATGACAAAAAGTTCATAATGGAAGTTATGAAATTCCCAAAATATGGTAAACGATTCACTCCCAATGGGGAGTTGGTGGCAAGTCATGATGAGGAACAACCAAGAATATACTACAGCAAAATGCTGCTCCATTGAGAGGGACTCGAAGCCTCTCAGGCTTACTGCAATACCACACAATAAGTATGTTTGCAGATGGCCTTAGAATGGTAAGTCCTAGTGATGATAGCAACATCTGTTATATCATATACCTCTTTTTGTACTTTTGGGAGTGAAATAGGCTTGATTAGGCCTATAATCCAGCAGACATTTTGACTGCTGGATTATATCCATGCCTGCATATTTATATACCTTCTCATTATAAATATGGATTTATGTCATTATAAATCTTTGATAACTCTATCAAACAGTGGGATGTTTATAAATAACATCTGTTAAATCATTGCAAATTATTGACAATTTGTAGATGTACTAACTATTTATTATGATAATTGTCTAATAGACACTGTATAAAAGTCTTCTATATATGTGTGTAAAAATGTACTTATATTTTCTATATGATAAATGTTTTGTACATTTTATTAGTGTTTTGTTTTTGTTTAATGTTTTCATGATGCTGCTATATATTAGCACAGCCACCCTCAACTAGTAATAATATAATAATAACAACAATAAAATAAAAATAAAATAAATTATATATATTTTTATGAAGTGTTAAGAATAACGGCAGTTACTAATGCAAATGACAATCCTATGTGGTAACATCAATAATTCTAAGAATGGGTTAACTATGCAGGTGGTGTAATTCACATCCCCTTTAAAAGACAACCCTCTGAAGCAGAAAGTTTATACCTTCTGAGGAAATCATTCATGTAATGAAGAAACGTGTCAGGGTGGCTCTTTGAAACCCCCCAGGACTGATTTGAAAATTTCTTCATTCAATAGTGGGCAACATCTCCACTTTTCCTTTCCCACAGCTTAGTTAATCTGGCCTCATGAGTTTTTCAGACACAGGGTAAACCACAGGCAGAACTTACAGCTATCTCAGAACTAGACAAGTTAATTGCAGCTCACACTGATTAAAAGCACACACAATAGAGATCAGAAAAAGATCCTAAAAGCATCACAAGATTTTTATAACTTATAATTTTTAAAGTAGGGGCAGCTTGACTGATCAGGAACTGTGTAATATGCCAGCACGTGATTGTTGGTAGGCTGATTGTCATCGCTGCCTAATTAGTCTCATCCTCCCAAATACACCTTTTGTTAAGAGCAATCGTCATCTCGTTGCATCAGTTCCTATTTTTGCTAAAGTTAAAACTGCACTTCAGAATGAATTACTGCGTGCATGCATTCTACCTGCCTTGTCTTGTTTTTGCTGGCTGTGCATCTTCTACAAATCTCATGTGAAAAATTACCCTGAGCATCAATCCAGAAAATCAGTTTTCAAGAATATTTGCTGTTTATATTCTCCATTGCTTCAGACAGGTAGATAGAGTGCTTAGGAGGAGGTTGTCCATTACTGACATCCATCCACATAGCAGCTACTGGAGCCCTAAAGCTTGGACGGTGCTGCAGTATCTGATAGAAGCTGTTATGAAGCACAGGCTGACTGGAAGATGAAGCACGTGACTTCTCTCAGCATGAGCATCACGAACAGCAGTCTGAAGATCAAGAAAAGGTAAGTGTGTGTGTGTAGATATATGGCTCTTTATATATCCATACTAGCAAAAGTACCTGGGGTTGCTTGTGTTTAATTATTCAAGTTATTAATACCATACAGCACAGCTGCTTAACAATATGTACAGTTTTTGTTAATAATGTCATTTACGGCCTAAAATAAATTGTGACAAAATATGCTCTGCCCCTTTTGCGCTCAAAGTCCACTCACAAATTACCTTATTTGTTAAAACCACAACCTAGTTTCCATAAGCCCTGCCCCTTTTGTGGACCGCAAATCAGGACAGTCCCTCCTAAATCGAGATGTGATGTCATCCAAATCCATCCAGTGGAAGGCCCAGAACAGAATACCCGGTCGAAGTTCTGACCGACATACACCAACTGAAGGTCCAATCAGGACCCCAGCCCCCTGGTATGTCTCATGTTGTGTTTCTTCCAAATCCATCATTCAAATAACTGGGATAATTCGGCATAGAGTGGTAATAATATAGCAAGTGTGTGATCACCGTGTGATGTCCCTGACAACATTGCATGGTATGTGGCCATCTTAAAGAACACTTGTTTGCACTTCTACCTATGCAAGCACTGTATTTTGCATATCTATAACCAAAATCAGTGGCATGCAGGGATGTATAAGTGATAAACGCTAACAATGTTGGATGGTGATGTGTACAAGGCATTTGCTGTAGGCACCATGTTCTAGCAACCAATGGCTCAGGAGGAAGATGTTCTTTTTTTGTTATATTTGTACAGTGGTCTGCAATATCTGATGGCAGCCCTGTTTTGTGTATTAAGATATTTCATTTTAGTATATACTGTCTTTGGACCATATCCAGACCTCTTTGTGTGTTCCATATACGCACAGAGGTTTGTAAGTTCACATGGAAAAGGGGTTGAACTCCCCTATTGCTCCCCTCTCATGGTACGTGTCAAAAACCCTAATTTAAGTTCTTTGAATGGAACTGTGTCCATCCGAATGCAGATCCGTGCAAAACTGCCTACTTCTGCCCTCTCACCCTTGTCTGCATGCCTATGCCTTGTACCTCTGCACCTAACCCTTGCAAATGGATTTTGTGGAAATGATGAATCTCCTAATGTATGGAACTCAGTTTTGTACGCTAGGTGGTCAGTTGCAAAACATTTGCCCAGTGCATGTGCAATCCCTACCAGACACCCAATTTTCACAGGCCCTTCATGCTGACACAAGTCTTTATACGGATTCAGGATACATTATTTCTTTTGAGTAGATGGTTTAATATCAATATTATGGTTGTTATCTTTACAAAACAAATGAAATGATCTGCTGAAACTTCTAATTTCAACATCACATATTATACTACTAAGCATGCTTTAATGTTTCTAGAATTGGTACAGTATATATACAAAGTTACAAATGGGCATTATCACATGAAAATAAAGTTACAATAGCAGCTTCCATGTAAACATTGTGTCTCTCCGCCCAGCCAGCCCAATATTCCCCTATTACCTAAGCTGTTATATGGGGAGACAGCAGAAAAATATGTCAGTACAAGACCCTGCACATGTGCAGTGTTTCTCATGAAGGGACATGAAATTTTCAAAGTCCCGAATGAGAGTCACTGCACATGCACGGTACTTTATTCAAGCCTCGGATGAATGAAATGTTCTGCGATGACTTTGCAGATCATTGCGGGACCTCGCCATAGGGGTAAGTATTAATAAATGATCTGCTGTGAGTAGAAGCGAGCCTGGTTCAGCATCATTAAAAAATGAAAGTACATTGAATAATAAAAAATTGCAAGGATCATTTCTTATTCTTAGACTAGCCCCAATTTTATTCACCAGAGTGCAGGTTAAGTGCATTAGAACATCTCTATAGTTTTTTCAAATTAATAAATAAAATAAATCAATTTAAAATGGGAAGAATAGATGTGCTGCTGATTCTGCTGCCAATATTCATGCAAGTAACTGGCAGTTGTTTACCTCATCTAGACCTGCAAACCTCAACCTTGTAATGAGGATATCAGTAGAGGCTGATCCAAAGAGTAAAAAATACTGGTGGAAGGGTACATCTCAGCAAAACTATGGAAGCAGAAGGAGGCAAATATAAACTCCAAATTAAAGTTTAAAATAAAAGAATTTCAGTATTTGCGTGGGGATGCAGTCGCCACTGCAAGACTTTTTTCCGAAATACTGACAGTGAAAAACGAATTTTCATCTGTTTCTATTTAAAAAATAGTGCTGTTTTAAAAATGTTATGCCGATCGACATACTTACCCATTCATTCAGAAATGCCACTGCAGACCCGACATGTCAGTAGAACTCTATGGGGAGTATTAGGGTTAGGCTGTGGGAAGGGAGTTTTAGGTTTAGGCTGCGGGTAAGGGAGTCTTAGGGTCAGGCTGTTTGGAAGGCAGGGTTAAGTTTTGGGTAATGGAAGGAGAGAGTTAGGGTAAGGATTAAGGTAAGGGTTGAGGTAACATTCATACTCACCATTCGCCGTTCCAACTTCTTTCTTCTGTGGATCGATTGCTTCTGCTCTTCGATACAGAAGCGATCGATTTCCCAGCCAGTTTGCTACTGGCTTTCGAAAAAGGGCCGTTCGGAGCGGCTACGCACCCCCTTCGCAGTGGCTACCCCCACTTTTTCTGTCCAACAGACAAAACAAAATATTTTTCCTACATGGAAAAAAAGCACAACAAAACAATTAATCTGGGTCCCTCACATTGCAACATGGTTTTGCATCTTTTACAAATTGCAATATGCTTTCCGTATGTGCGGGTGTCTGGCAGTGTAAACGAGAGGGGGAGTGAAGTCCCCCTGTCACTCCCCTCTCTCGTGTGGGCTTTATTGCAGGTTTGCTGTCATTAGCCTGCCTTAAGTGAAATGTGGGTGGGTTTTGAGCGCTCTTCCTCTCA
>WWET01003396.1:160983-175498 GCA_011038615.1 Limnodynastes dumerilii
CAACTTCAATAAATTCTCTTTCAAGACATCAGAGTGCCGGCTCCCCCGTTCTGTATCCATTTATCCTGCATGGCACCGGTGGCATCTCTCTCTCTCTCTCTCTCTCTCTCTAAATGTGTGTATATATATATATATATATATATATAATCATTTTATTATTATATTGGTGCAGAGTTGATAATAGAATATATTTGACCAGTGTACACAGTAACAAGAATGTTTTGGAAGGCATATTAGTCTTATTATTTTAATCTAAATCCACTGTACAGGTTGAATTTTAATAAGAGGAATATCAGTTAAAATGCAAATGTAGGATGTAGGACTTATATACGTATGAGTGCAGTATTATTGGCACAATTCTATTACAATTCCATTAATAGTTTCTTCAGTTTGTGACTATTCCAAATTACAACACATACCTAAACATACAGAAGAGAAAATTTTACTAGGCATTATGTAGCAGTAAAATTGGTTACAAAACACTACCACTTTACTAACAAAAATATGTATAAAATTATCTGCTAGTATTTCTTTGAAAATGTGTTTCTGAAAGTCTAAATACACTCAATGTTAAAACATAGAAACATAGAAAGTGATGGCAGATAAGAGCCACATGGCCCATCCAGTCTGCTCATCCTGTAGTATAATAATGTGACACCACAGCCTGCTCCCTCTGTAATATAGAAACATAGACACATAGAAAGTGACGGCAGATAAGAGTCACATGGCCCGTCCAGTCTGCTCATCCTGTAGTATAATAATGTGACACCACAGTCTACTCCCTCTGTAATATAAAAACATAGACACATAGAAAGTGATGGCAGATAAGAGCCACGTAGTCCATCCAGTCTGCACAGTTGTGTATTTAAAACTATACTGACATTATTTTATTCTCTATTTACCTCTATCAATTTAAAACTAATAATGTGCCATGGATTTATTTATTTTATAATTATATTATGTTATTGATTGCAGCTATTCTAGCTGGATTGCTCTGAGCCGTGTCAGCGGTTTGACTGTGACTGTTCATTGAAATCTCCCCTTCTTGTGTGTGAGGACATCCCTGCAGCGGTTTCTAGCATTAACGTAATCCATCCAGCTACCCGGGTTCAGCTGACTCCGTCCCTGCAGGCAGGATTTGCCCTCCCCCGTCTGGGTATGAGTTCTCCATTAAAGAAATTGATTTTATATTGCTCTTTGTATTGTTTTACCTATTAATATTAATTAACTTGGATATTGGTTTTACCTATTTATTATTTAAATAAAATTGTATTTTATTATTACTTATTTTTACTATTTATTCATGGGGAATATATTTTAATCTTGTTTATCTATTTTTCATCTCCTTTTCCACCCACACGGCGGAAACACAGAGTATAAAAAATTCTAAAACTACTGACTTTGTGACGAGAATTGGATGGATTATCATTGAGAGGCTTTTTGTCAGTTTAACTACCAGTATAGTAGCATATGCCTTTAATATCACACTGTTATGTTATATACAAATTGAGGTTCCTATTAGCATTGCTCCCTCAGCACTAATCTTTTCCGTATTATTCATTCTTCTGTAGGAATAGTGAACCCTACATTTAGCGCTTTGGGGTGAACAATTCTGTTGCTATTAGCGCCCACCAGTGTCCACATCCTCATTTAAACTGAAAGCAGCACATAACAGCACGTAAGTTATATTTTGTTTTTCTTGATTACCACAATTTAAATGTATTATAACAGGCACATTATCATTGTCCAGTTACACATAATAATGCTCCCGAAATGGAATCTTTCCTTGCTTATATTCTTTTTGCGTACCTAAACATTGTTGGATATTTTTCCCCCGCAAAAATATCATTATAATGACATTGGGCTGGATCCAGACTTTGTAAAGTGCATTAACTTAGTTACTCCTGGGCTAAACCATGTTGATTTCAGGGGGAGTCAAGTTAATTGTATTCTTTGCATGCAGGGATATATCTTTAAATTGCTTACTGCACACAGATACTGACCAGCTTTACTATCACACTGTTATTTAGACTTGGAATAGGAAACATCACCTCTCAACTCTAATACTGTTTGCAGCAGATGAAATATGACTCCCCTGAAATCAACATGGTTTAGCCCAGGTGTAACTAAGTTCATGCACTTAACAAGGTCTGGATCCAGCCCATTGTTACTAAAAATGGCATTGTATGAATTTATTATTTGTGGAGTTGTATCTTTGCAGAGAAAGAGAGTATTTTGTTTGAACATATGGATAAAGACAACTAATTATATAAATTGAATTTACTTTCTCTTAATTTTCATATATTTCATTGCATAAAAAGACATTTTTATTGGATAATGTTTGTATATGGGAAGTGTCACTGCTTACCACTTGTATCTCTAACAGTAATATCATTTTAATGATTTCTTTAATTTAACTCTTTAGTCAGTGCAAAGACAAAGTTAGCAGCAGAATATAGAACATTTTAATAGTGTTTATCATTATCTTGATTGATATGTAATTGTATGAAATATTTTTTTTAATACATTATTTTTTTTGAGTTAGTTTTCACGTCAAGTTTAAGGATTAGATGCCGCGCTCATAAATAAAGTGACAGTTGCCACTACCAAGTAAAATTTATTTATTATTAGAAAGAGGCTAGAGGAAGATTAAACTATTATCACTGGTTAATACCTATTAATCACATCCTCTGGTGCTACCTTTCCCCAATATTAAGCATAAAGAGAAAACAGAAAAAAGAAGGGGGACTATTAATTTAGGTGCACACACGCCCCTTTGAACAAACAATAACTATTCATATCGAGAAACTAGATACCATAACATGGGGTATTGCGAGTGATAGGTTTTATTTCAGTGGGTACAGTGTTTGATATAATTAATTTCAGGGGTATGGTGTGTAATATCATTCATTTCAGGGGTATGGTGTGTAATATCATTAATTTCAGGGGGTATGGTGTGTATTATAATAAATTTTTTGGGGTGCAGTGTGTATTATAATTAATTTCAGAGGTACAGTATGTAAAAAATAAAAATAGGTACACACTATAGGTATCATCGATGTCGTAATGATCCACATGATCCATGTCTTAAAAAAAAGTGATCAACATCTCATATGTATCCCGAAATAGTACCAATGAAAACAAGAATTTATGTAAAATCAGACTCTGTGATAAGCCACGGCCACAAAGCCACGCTCAGGTCCCAGGTTACTCCCAGAAAAATCTGGTCTCCCTACCTTAGTGTATATAATATAGAGAGATTACATTGAGAGGCAGGAACTGATGTGAGCAATGACAATCTCTTTATTGCACTGTAGAATATATTGGCACTATATAAATTCTGTTTTTATTAAAATAAACAGTATTCTACGTAATACATAGTGGGGTGATTGCATTAGAGCGCTGTTTTTTTGTTTGTTTGCTTTGGTCTTCTGGATGAACATGGTAGTATAATAGGTTAAACTACTTTAAATTTATTTTGATGCTTGCTAGAAGTATATATAATTTAGGAGAAAAATTGATTGCAGTTGTTTCACGTTGACCTGTTATATATACTGTATGATGTTTTTTTTTACAAAGTTACTATTGTACCAAAAGTGTAGTTGTTATCATGCAGTGTGAACAGGTTTGTATTTTTTCACAGAACTGTTATTACTATAACTACTATCATGTCTCATCATATGAGTGGTGCTCAAAAACGCAAAAAGAAGAGGGAGGAAGAAGAGAAATATGCCAAACTTCCTAAAATAAGCAGCTTCTTTAAAACACCTGGAGATGCAAGTACATCAGCTGCCTCCTCTCACAGTACGACTGAACAAGATTTGTCTGCCTCCACAGTACGTCTGAACAAGATTTGTCTATAGAAAAAGTAAATGAGAGTCCTGGTAGTATTGTACAGAGTTCAATGCAGGACAGTATAACAAGCTTAGATGAAGGCTGTAGCACACATGCAGGAGAGGAACACATCCAAATTCAGGCTGTGTCAGAGTCACCTATACAGTGTAGTTTGAAAGTGTTCTAGACGAGGAACATATAAACAGACAGAGGTCATTATCCTATTACCATTCAGGATGGGAATATTAAAAGATTTATCATTTCAAATGGACCATGCAGACCTAAAGGCCCATTTCCTAGAGATGAAAAAGATGGAAGCTGTTTCTCTGCAAGTTTCTATGAGAGAGTCACTAAAACAGGACTTAAATTACCTCTGACCTGGCTTTGTTATTCACCCAAGCTTAATGCTGCCTATTGTGAGCCCTGATGGTTGTTTGGAGATCACAAGAAGCAGGGATTTGAGCCAGCATGGGCAAAAGGTATCCAGAAATGGCAGAGGTTGTCTGCAAAAATCCAAATACATGAAAACAGTCAGTCCCACATAGAGGCGTGTATAGTATATGATCAATGGAGGCGGAATAAACCCATACAAGAGGAAACTGAGAAACACTCTGCAAAAAATACATGAAAACAGTCAGTCCCACATAGAGGCGTGTAAAGTATATGATCAATGGAGGCGTAATAAAACCATAGATGAGGAGAGGAAGAAAAAAATAAGACGAGAAAGCACGTTTTGGAGACAAGCTTTACACAGAATTGTTAATGTTACATTAACAATGGCTATGTCCAACCTTGCTTTTCGTGGCCACAGGGAAAAAATAGGGGAGGTAAACAATGGGAATTTTCTCACGATAGTTGAATTACTGGCTGAGTATGATCCTGTACTAAAGGACATTTTGCAGAAACCACAAGGAACCGTTAAATATCTGAGTCCACAAATTCAAAATGAACTCATAAGTATACTTGCAAGCAAAATTGAAGAAGATATTATTTCTGAAATCCAGAAGTCTCAGTTTTTTTCAATAATAATGGATACAACCCAAGACATAGGAAAAATTGATCAGCTAAGTCAAGTGTTTCGATATGTCATTGTTGAGAGAGATGAGAACTTTAGGGCCACTGGTATCAAAATAGAGGAAGCCTTTTTAGGTTTTCAGTCTATTGAAGACCAATCAGCTGCTGGCCTTGAAAACAGTATAATACAAACCATAGAGAAGAAAGGCCTCAAGCTATCCAAATGCCGGGGCCAGGGCTATGATGGAGCAGCCACAATGAGTGGCATTTACACGGGTGTTCAAGCTCGCATTATTAGCAAAGAAAAGAATGCTCTTTTTATACATTGTGCTGCCCATAACCTTAATTTAGTTTTGCAGGATGCAGTATCAAATATAACTGAAATTTCCAATTTTTTCGATGTGGTTCAGTCTTTGTACAAATTCTTTGGTGAAAGTGTGAAGAGATGGGCATTTTTGGCATCCTTTACTTCAGAATCGTCCCTAACTTTAAAACAACTTTGCCCAACAAGATGGGCATCGCGATATGACTCACTACTAGCCCTACGGTTCAGGTTTAAGGATATTTTACAGGCTTTGTCTAAAATTATTATTCTTTCCACCAAGCCAAAAGAAAGAGATGAAGCCAGTACGTTGAAGAGAAAACTGGAATCTTTCCAGTTTGTTTTCATAATTGTCCTTCAGGCCAAAATTTTAGAAAATGTTAACTCTGTTTCTAAAATGCTGCAGTCAAAAGATATGGATCTCTCTAGTGCCACCAAACTCATATACAATGCTAATAAAGTCCTTAGCCAATTCCGAAATAATTATGAGGAGGTAAAAAGAACAGCAGTAAGTCTTGCAGAAAACTGGGGCATCCAAGCAAAATTTGAAAATAAAAGAGTGAAGAAAGTCAAGCAACACTTTGATGAGCTGTGTTTGGATGAAAGGCTACAGAACCCAGAAGAAAGATTTAAAACAACAGTCTTTTACAGATGTTTGGATATAGCTATAAATCAGCTGCATAACCGCTTCAGCGGTATGAATACAGTTGCAGAGAGATTCCAAATTCTTCATCCAGCAACACTGTCAGCAGAATCTGATGACACAGTCTTCAAAGAAGCAACTAAATTGCGAGAACTCTACAATGATGACTTGTCTAATGATTTTCCTGGTCAGTTGTTAAGCTTCCGATCTGCACTCAAAGAAGATATCCGAATATCCTCATCTATAAGAGATCTAGCAATTCTCCTTCTGGTTGACAATTCTGGTTTGTCTTCTACCCTACCAGACGTCTGCATAGCACTTCTACTGTTTCTTACACTGCCAGTGACAGTATCATCTGCAGAGCGATCGTTTTCAAAATTAAAAATTATCAAAAATTATCTTAGGAGCACAATGTCTCAACAGAGGCTGAGTCATTTAGCCCTATTGAGTGTTGAAAATGAGAGGGCCAGGAAGCTTGATATTCACAGCATGATTGACAAGTTTTCAGAGGCTAAAGCACGGAAACGTATGTTTTAGTGAGAATTGTGAGTATACAGTTTACTGGTTCGAAATTTCCAGTTTTATATTGGTTTGGAAATCGAATCTCATAGTTTAAAAGTTTATACAAAATTATTGTTGGTTATGCTTGCATGTTCCATTTTTAAATATTCTGTTATATTGTTCCAGTTTACTGCATGTATTAGAGCAGTGGTTTCCAAACTTTCTCAGTTGGAGGCACCCTTGGGGTCTCCATATTTTTTAAAGGCACCCCTATGACCAAATAATTACCAAACCATCCCAATTTTTCAATTTTTGAGTCAAAATAATGTAAGAACTATTTAGGTAAAGACAGAAATACTTCATGTTGACCGCAAATCTTGTGCAGCTCCTATACAAGAAGTAAAATTGCGCTTCTAAGAAACACCAGCAATGTGCCACCATGTCGGAAAAGACATTCCATGGCACCACAATGAGAGCGTCGAGGCACCCCAGGGAGCCTAGGCGCACAGCTTGGGAACCACTGTATTAGAGTAAGACATTTGGATAGCATCTGCCCTGCTAAAGACCACAGAAAAAGGACACTATAGATGGATTTTGATTTCCTCAGAGATGACTACAGTAAAAGCATTAGCCATAGCATTATATCATTTGTAAAGCTCTCTAAAGTATACATACATAGTTGAATGCTTCTGTGTGTACTAAAAGTTATGGCAGATGCTTACAAAAGTTGGCCTGTTTCTATTATATATAATATAAGTTCCAGTATTTATTGTCCCTCTTCTTTTTACAGGGTGGCCATCCAGTTTTACTTTTGAGTTCTTCCTCTTACCCACCCAAGGTGATCAACAACTCTCTTGAGTTCTCCCCCCCCCCATCCCTCCCTGCTCAGTGGCGACTCCTATCCTAACTTAACCCTTTATCTTTGTTTCTTTCTCTCTTAGCGCATCCTTCAATTATACTGTTCCTCTCTGCTTATGTACCCTATACTATCGACTGTTACCTTTGGGAGTTTCCTACCAGCTATATTATATCACTATGTTGTATTGTTCATTGATGTTCACCTTATTTTGTCATCATCCTGTTATTGACTGTTATTTGAACATCATACCTTAATAAAGACAAAGGGCTGGATCCAGACTTAAATAAGTGCTTGAACTTAGTTACTCCTGGGCTAAACCATGTTGATTGCAGGAGAGTCATATTTCATCTGTTGCAAACAATATTAGAGTTGAGAGGTGATGTTTCCTATCCCAAGTCAAAATAACAATGTGATCGTAAAGCTGGTCAGTATCTGTGTGTAGTAAGCAATTCAAAGATATATCCCTGCATGCAAAGAATACAATTAACTTGACTCCCCCTGCAATCAACATGGTTTATCCCATAAGCAACTAATTTTAAGCACTTTACTTTAGTCTGGATCCAGCCCAAAGTTATAAATTGGTCCATGGCCTGTTTCCCAAAATATACCAAGAAAGGATAGAGGAACTAAACATGTATAGCTTGGAGCATAGAAGGGAGAGGGGGATATGATTGCAGCTTTCACATATATCAAGGGTTGTGACCGGCTAGAGGAGAATGGCATTTTTCAAAGGAAGAGGTGTAATAGAACATGAGGGCATAAATATAAACTGGAGGGTGGTAGATTCAGAGGAAATGTGCGGAAAAATTACTTCACTGAAAGGGTGATAGATAAATGAAATAGCCTCCCATCTGAGGTGGTTGAAGCTAACACAGTAGAACAGCTTAAACCTGCATAGAATAAATATAAGGATATCCTAAATCTCAAACTAAATTGAGGGTAAATAGGGTCTTGGGTCAGTATAGTTTTAAATAAACAACTGGGCAGACTGGATGGGCCATGTGGCTCTGATCTGTCATCACTTTCTATGTTTCTATGTTTAAATATTATTCTATAATCCTGGACTGTACTCCAGATGTCAATCACACTAAACAAATGACTGTCACTATGTTTTAAGCAACGAAAGTACTGTGCTCATTGAAGAACACTTTTAAGGCTTCTTAGAAGTGTATGATTCAAGCAAAGCGGGGCTGTGCAACACCATTATCAACAAATTGCACAACTGGAATCTTAACATTGATGATAAAAGAGGTCAAGGCTATGACAATGGTGCCAACATGTGAGGGCTTCAGCAATTAATATTAATCAAAAACCCACGCGCTTTCTATGTACCATGCACAGCCCACAGTCTTAATTTGGTAGTTAATGATGCTGCCAAAATTAATCAGGAGACAATTAGTTTTTCTCAGTGTCAGTGAAAAGATGGGGCATTCTTAAAAAATATATTTCTTCCCTTACATTAAAGCTTGCTCCCTCATACTGTGGCATGACTTGCTGAAGCATATCAATCCTGTCAGCAAGATGCTTTAGAATGCAGATGAAAATATTTGTCTTGCTTTGACAGCCATAAATAATATAAGAACATTGGTTTTGGAATACCGCACGGATGATAGCTACAAGTCCTTAATTCAAAAACCAAAGCAACTTTGTGAAGATCTTGATGGAGAACTTGAATTTAAACACATAACTAACATCTGTAGAAGGAAAAAGTCTACACAATTCCAATATGAGCACAAAGATAAATCACCTAAAACACCTGAAGATACATTTAGGGCCAGATTTACTAAGCTGCGGGTTTGAAAAGTGGAGATGTTGCCCATAGCAACAAATCGAATTTTAGCTTTCACTTTCCTATTACATACTGGAGAATGTCAGCTAGAATCTGATTGGTTGCTATGGGCAACATCTCTACTTTTCCAAAGATGCAGCTTAGTAAATCTGGCCCCTAGAGTGAATTTTTTCTACACTGTTTAGGATGTTGCCATATCATCTGTTGATGAACGTATTGAACAGTTACAACAGCATAAAAACAGATTTGCATTTTTTGTATTGAATCAATTAATTTGATGAACCAGACCAGTAAAAGCTTAAACAACAATGCAATAATTTGCAAAGCCATTTATCAGACAGAAGAATGATAACAGAGACATAAAAGGGTCAGAATTATATGATGAACTATGTGTCTTGAAAGATCTATTTAAATCGGAATTATCAAGATTAAGTAATCCTTATGAAATGCTAAATTTATTCAAACCAATGATTGTCATTCCTGAATTTTAGCATTGTCCTAAGAATATAACTGACCCTTCCTGTTAGCATTGCAAGTGGTAAAAGATCTTTTTCAAGATTAAGATTAATAAAAAATTATTTACCATCCACTATTTCCCAAGAAAGGCTTGTAAACCGAGCCCTGGTTGCTATAGAAAGCGATGTATGTGCCCAGTTGAAAATGGAAGATTTGATTTCTAAATTTTCTAGTATGAAAGCACGCAAGGTTAAGTGGTTGTAACAACTTTTTTTGTAAAATGTCACCATCACCATCATCAATTTCAGCAGCATGATATAAAAGATGCAAATCTCCCTAATCAGAACTCACTGCTGTGTAGAGACTTTCAAAATGTTATTTGCTCTTTGCATATTAATATTGTTCCGATTTTTCTCTTCTATGCTCCTTACCAAACTAATTTTCATTTGTATTACTCTCTTTAATAATTTTTATTTTATGATTGGTATTAAAAGAAGAAAACCATTATTGAATTAACAAATAATTTATAAAAGAGGGCGCAAATTTATTTTTTGCAGAGGGCGCCAGACATGCTGGCACCAGCCCTGCCCCAAGATATATCTGTTGTCGGAGTAAAATCCCTCTGTTATTAGAGCTCTTTGTTTCACTTGCTGTGAATGCCATATTTGAAGTGGTATTTGAGATGCTATTCTGCCTAATTTTATTTGTGTCTCTAGATCATTTGTTTCTTTTTTCTTTTTTATATTGATCAAGTTCTTTTTTTTATTAATCATCTCATTTGAATTCACTTAATATTTTTTAATCCTTTGACCTTTTCACAAGGTTATTTTCAAAGGAAATTTTCAGTAGTACAATAGAATCCGTATTAATGAGCATTCTGGTGAGATTAAGCAGTTGCTCACGGTAATTCCTATTGTCATTTTCATGTTACCAATGCTAGTTCAAATGCCAGGTATAATATAGGGATAATCTCCAGTGTTTGCTAGATTTCAGCAATTATCCTATTCCAATATGTTTCTCTTTGTTTGAAAAACAAAGTGTTAACAAAAATACTTATTATAGTAACCTTTGTCTATTTCAATTGTATATCAGAAATTCTGTCTTGCTGGGAGAAATTGTTACTGTTATAAGAAAAATGTTTGTGATTCTATACATCAGTCTATAATCCGTTTTCTAAAAGAGAGTGTCAGACATGTTTTAGATGATATTCATTCAAAACATCATTGTAGACACTGCTGAAAGCATTTACCTGTGAGAAAACAGAACAGAGAGAACTAATAAAAATACATTTCAAAACTGAAACACAATCTTAGTAAAAGTGAAAATGTTTTTTTGAGTGAGATATAAATTTATGGGAAAAAATGTCATTTCACAGCCTGCAAAGAGTGACAAAAAGCAAATATTAATCAGCAATTCTAAACAGAATTCTACTATACTTGTAGGACAAGCATGTAGTATGTGTACTTTGCAGTTACATATACTTTATGTTTATATTCACTCACAGCTATGTCTGAAAGAATTCCTGTAGGATTTCATCAAAACTTAACACATTCATCCCTGTCTGTGGTATTATATGAATAAGCAGAAAAGGGCAGTTGGCATAGAAGTCCTGATTGTGGTGTCAAAACTATATCAGCCAATGCTGATTTTGTGCGCAAAAAAAAGTAAAAGAAAAGTTACAGCATTCAAAGAGGTCTGGACCAGGCACAGACCAGTGACAGAAATCTGGGGGTCCGGTACACTCATATCTTTGGGACCCCCCTGTCTCTTCAAAAGAGGAAATATATCTATATATCTATATTGTTCTTAGGGAGAGAAATAAAAAATATTGTGGGTAAACATTGGTCTGTATTACAATTAGACCCGGTTCTTGCTCCGTTCCTCCCGCAAAAACCTAGTGTAAGATTTACAAAGGCTCGCAATCTTAAATCTCTTTTAGCTTCAGGGTTATTGCCTTTAGAGCCTCAAAAAGATTCTAAGTTGTGCAGACCCAAGTGGTGTTACCCCTGTGGGTGCTGCAAAATCTGTAGGCACATATTTTCTATAATTCAGATGGTTCTAAAAATTTAGTCATAAAAGATTTTACCAACTGTAATACAACTTTTGTAATATATCTTCTCCAGTGTAACTGTAGCCTATCTTATTTCAGTAAGACTAAAAGGCCATTAGGGTTAGGCTGCGGGGAGGACTTAGGTTTAGGCTACGGGGGGGATTTAGGGTTAGGCTGTGGAAGGGGGGGGGGTGGACTTAGGATTTGGGTTAGGGAGCCGGTTGGGGGAAACTCACCTTTCAGAGCACCGTGCATACGTGATGTATGGAAATAGCCTGACTATTAATCAGGATCCGGCCCACCATCACCAATTGAAACTGGGCATCTGAACAATTTTATACCATAATTGCTTCTATTTATAAATGTTCCTTGTATATAGTAAATTTTGTTAACTGTGACTATATTTATATTCTTATTACCATTTTAAATGTTTTCAAATATAGGTATGTTTTATAAAGTTTATACTGTTTAATAAAGAATATTTCCATTGAAATAAAAAGGAGTGGATTTCTTTATATTTAAACATTCACTTTGCAATGTAGATAGCATAACAGGTCTGATCTGTGATCTCTCCCAAAGCCTGTGCAGAAGTTGCATAGCTGAGTTTTAGGTTTTTTAGGTTGGACACTAGGCATTGCTCAGCAGCGATGGCCTTTCTGTATCAAAGAGGTGACAAGCTAAAGCAGGGCAACCAAGGTATCGTCCTTCTTGCAAACGATACAAGAAAATGGCTATAAGGTCAACAGGAAATTATTTATAACCAGTTCTGTTCATCTGAAAGAGTCCTGACCAACCCCTCCTTAGGAATGCATTTTATTTATATTTTTCAAAATATCAGTGATTATCATAGTTATGAAGTAGTGTGAGGTGTGGGTCGCCACTGAGAACAGCCATTTTTCTAAGAGAAGAAGCAATAGATCTACGGAAGAAAGAAGATGCTGCGGCGAATGGTGAGTATTAATGTAACCCTAATCCTTACCCTAACCCTCCCTTCCCCACAGTCTAACCCTAAGACCCCTTTGTCCCCAGCCGGACCCTAAGACTCCTTTCCTCATAGCCTCACCCTAAGACTCCCTTCTCCACCGTCTAACCCTAAGACTGCCCTCCCCATAGCATGACCCTTAAACTCCCCATAGAATCGCTTGTAATACCTTACCTGTAAAGTATATGTTAGGGTTGCTAGTGTTACGCACTATCTGGACTGGATGCGTATGAGTAGAACACAAATAACAGACAAGAGAGGAATCGGGTAACTCACCAGTAAGTAGAGCCAGTGCCCGTCTGGAGTATTCGCTAGAGCCCCTAATGGTGGGGATAGACTGGAGCTGATGAGACTTCTTCTGGATACAGACCTTAGACAATACCCGGAGAAGGAAAAGGGACCAAGCGGGAAAATGGAAAAGATGCAGTGGGTAAAGGGGAGCAGCAGTTACATAAGAGACTGAACTAGACAAACTACAAATAACACCGAACAGACTGACCAGGGAGCACAAAACTAGACAGACTTATAAGACTAACTGGGGAACTCACACTACAGTCACACAGTAAATGATCCCAGAGGGATACACAAACAAGCACTCAGGGAAGGAAAAGGTTAATACAATAAAGGGTAGGCAGTAGGGAGAGAAAAAGAGGCTAGATACAATATGGTAACAAAGAGGAACTAGGCAGGGACAATGAGGGACAATGAGGGCACTCAAGAAAGCAATAAAGATCAATAAGAAGATAAGAGAGGCAAGAAAAAGGCAAGAAGCACAGGGCAGCAAACGCTATAACCGGCACCCCACTGAACAGCTGACTGCACTATAAAGGAGAGAGGAACCAATGACAGAGAATCCAGCACGTGCCAAATTCCCTGAGGCAAAGTAACCAATGAGGGGAGAGCAAGGAGCGGTAACCAAGGAGAAGGAGAGCCCGTCTGCAGCAACAATAGGAGGATACCAGGTTCCTAGGAGATGACTGTAGCGTCGCTGGAAACAAGATGGCTGCGCCCATGGTCCGTCGCAGAGCGCGCGCCAGAGACAGCTGCAGAGTCTGGAGGCGGGGACTGAGGTAAGCGCTGACTGCGGGTGAGTATACCGGGGGTGAGAGGAGAGGCTGGCATCCTGGAGACAAAGTTACACGCTAGCTAAGGCTGGCGGCGTATAACAGTATACCTGTAAACAACAGTTTCTCTATGGTGAATGCATCCCATAGTGTGTTGACATAAATAATTTTTACATACATGAAAAATAGTCCAGACTATCAGATTTCATGTTGTGAAATATGGCCAGCTTAACGTGATAGTGTGTGTGTATGGTGTGTTTACAACATCCAGAAAACTATTTTACATTTTAAAAACATATTGGATATTGGTGCTGAAAATGAAATCATATTCTTAATAACTATATATATACAGAGTCAGGTCCATAAATATTGGGACATCGGGCCTAGTACGGCGGCCGTAAGCGTAATGCGCATGCGCCGGGCAGATGTTGCCCGGCGTCACTATGGAAATGCCCGATCATAGATCGGGCATCCATAGTAGCACCGTAGGGATGCTGGAGGGGACGTCCCCCAGCGTCCCTACGCTGAAGTTAGTGTAGGGCGGCGGGGGGAGGGAGGGTAATGAGGCTGGGAGGGGGGCGTTAACGGGCTAACGCCCCCGTCCCAGCGTATCAACTCTCCCTTACGCCGGCTGAAGTTAGGGTAGCCTTCAGCCGAGCCGGTGGAGAGTTAATACGCTCCTACAAGGGGGAGTGTCGGGCCAGAGCAGGGATGTTACGCTGAGCGCTACAGCGCTCAGTGTAACATCGTAGCTCTGGATCAGGCCCCATGTGAGGATTCTCTGTTACATGACCGACACACAATGGGCTGGATCCAGACCTAGTTAAGTGCATGATCTTAGTTACTCTTGGGCTAAACCATGTTGATTGCAGGGGAGTCATATTTGTTGCAAACAGTATTAGAGTTGAGAGGTGATGTTTCCTATCCCAAGTCTAAATAACAGTGTGATAGTAAAGCTGGTCAGTATCTGTGTGCAGTAAGCAATTCAAAGATATATCCCT
>WWET01003397.1:0-13270 GCA_011038615.1 Limnodynastes dumerilii
CTCTTATCTGCCATCACTTTCTATGTTTCTATGACTTCTTTATGAATAGCTAAAAATAAGTCATTATACAGCTGAGACAAGAGACCAAAGTGTATTTTTCAATTCTGTCTCTATTATTGAAGTTATTGTTCTAGATAACTGAAGATCTTCTTTTTGTTTTAAAAACAGCATATACTCTCATCAACAGTGTAAACAAAAGTAGCATTAAAAATACAACTTAAAGTACAAAAAATCATTACAGACTCTACTTAACAAAACACATAAATGCATACTGCATGAGTTATAAATACAATGGTCCACTACATTTAGAGAGTTTCATAAAGATAATAAAAATATACATTTTAATAAGATGAACAACACAAACAACCAATACAGGTAAATAAGTAAATCTAATAAATTTAAATGGAAAAAATTACTTCAAAAATAAAAACAAAAAATTTCTACCTTTACAAGGTTTAAGTCATGTACAAAATGTAAAATCAGCATGAGATTTGAGAAATTATGCTTTATTTGTTTAATTAAAAAGAAAACACGTTTATTGATTAAATACACGCAACAGGTGTGACATCAACTAAGTGATGACACATGGTTCATCAACGCACGAGTGGTCGAGGGCTACCTTAACCTTTCCTGTGGGGTGTAAGTTTATGCACACTCAGTCCTAACTCTGTTGGAACACGCATACTGTACATTAGTAGCCCGTATGCAGCTCATTTGCATTAAGGGTCTAAGCTGCAGGTTTGCAAAAGTGGAGATGTTGCCTATAGCAACCATTCAGATTCTACTTTCTTTTTACCTACTAGAGAATGTCAGCTAAAATCTGATTGGTTGCTATAAGTAACATCTCCACTTTTCCAAACTCGCAGCTTAAGTGAATCTGGCCCTATGAGTCTTGCTCCTCTAGCCACGCATGTCGGACTCATTCCGTACCAATGCGTGCATCAGTCATAAGGCAGACGTCTGTATTTGTGAATCAGTTGGCCATGATTTCCGTGCATATATTTGGGTTCTGGTTAACTGATGGTAAAAATACGCACAGAGTTTCTGCACTTAAGTGTGAACACGGTCCAAATTCTCCAACTGTCACATTCACCTGGTTTTAATGAATGAACTGATGTCTGAAAACATCTTTCTCCTCAACACAGGTGGTTACCACAGTAACAAATTTTTGGAAGCTCAGGAACAGAGAATTTTGTACCTAGTGGAAAAAGTCATGTTGGAAGATCTGGAAATAAGCATTTTTAAAACATGAGGGATAATACTTCTTCTTGTGGATACGTACAAAACAAAAACATATAATAATTGCATTTATATCCAAATGTGATTTTCCATTAAGTGGATAGCTACTGCTTTGATCGTCATCACAATATTTACTGTGGGCCCAACTACCGACCAGTGAGCCTAACATTAGCCTAACACTGTTAAAGGTAGAAATTGTACAATATCTTAAATCCAGTAACTTACAAGATCCCAAGCAGCACGGATTCACTGGGGGAAGATCATGTCAAACAAATCTTAAAGCATTAGATAAAGGGAGCTGTAGACATAGCTTATCTAGATTTAAGTAACACTATTGACAATGGGCCTGATCCAGAGCTACGAAATTTCACGATTTCGAGCGAGTGCACAACCGTTTTTTGCATATTTTCGTACGAAAATTCGCACTGCGCATGCCCAGTATGACAGCTTCCGGTCGGCTGGACGACATGAGCGTATAGCGGTCGTATGGTGTGCGAATTGTTCGCTCGAGGGGCGTGCGTTCAGTACGACGGTCGCCTGGGCGCTCGTTTTACAACAGGGAGGCGGGGATAGCCATTCATATTGTACAGTATGGGCTGGGTTAGGCACTTACGTATGACAAGACAATACGTACGAGATATGCAAGGAAGTGTTAAGGCAGGGTTTTGAACACGTAAATCAGCTAAGTTACGTGCGTGCGAGGCGAGTGCATTATCCTGAGTAGTGTGTCTATATTGGTAATACTGGGCCAGATGCCGTTTTACGTATGCAAGCGTACCCGAGTTACGCACTACTCAGGATAATGCACTCGCCTCGCACGCACGTAACTTAGCTGATTTACGTGTTCAAAACCCTGCCTTAACACTTCCTTGCATATCTCGTACGTATTGTCTTGTCATACGCAAGTGCCTAACCCAGCCCATACTGTACAATATGAATGCCTACCTCCATACACAATGCGTATACTCGGCTTGTGTAGGGATGTCACTGAGTTACGAACAAGTTATGTATGATCAGAGTTATAATAATCTGCCACGCACATGCGCAGTGCGTTCCCACAAAAGCTCAATAAATCCAAAAGCTCAATATTTCATTAACGGCACAACATTAGAAACTACTGAGGAGGAAAGGGATCTAGGAGTCATTATTTCATGTGACTTAAAGGTATCCAAGCAATATAACAAAGCAATGAGAAAGGCAAGTCAGATGCTTGATTGCATAAGGAGAAGAATTAAAAGCAGAAGGACAGAAGTAGTGATGCCCCTTTATAGATCATTGGTATGACCTCACCTAGAATACTGTGTTCAGTTCTGGAGGCCATCTCTCCAGAAAGACGTAAATACATTAGAGACTGTGCAAAGATGGGCAACTAAAATGGTCCATACAACATACCAAGAAAGGCTAGAGGAGCTAAACATGTATAGCTTGGAGCAGACAAAGGAGAAGGGGGATTTGATAGCAGCTTTCAAATGTATAAAGAGGTGTAACCAGTAAATGAAGGGTGTAATTTTTCATAGAAAGTGGTATAATAGAACACAATGGAATGGGTATAAACTGGAGGGTGGTAGGTTTAGAGGAAATGTGTGGAAAAATTACTTCACTGAAAGGGTGATAGATAAGTAGAATAGCCTCCCATCTGAGGTGGTTGAGGCAAACACAGGAGAACAGTTTGAACATGTTTGGGATGAATATAAGGATATCCTAAATCTAAAACTAAATTGACGGTAAAATGGGATCTAGGGTCACTTTAGTTTTAAATAAACAACTGGGCAGACTGGATTGGTTTCTATGTACTGTATTCGTAAATTGGTTAAGAAGCTTACAACCGAGGGCATGTCAGTAGAGTCGGCATGCTACAAAAAAACGAATGGATTGTATTATAGATCCCCTGGAGGGCGTGATATGGCTCTCTGTGATGTGAAGAAAGGTTTTATGGTCAGGTGAGAAGATGGGGCTTTGCGACCAAATATCAGTGTCTTGTATTGGCCCAAACAAGGCCTTGATTTCTATCTTATTGAGATAATATAATAATTTTGGGGCATTAAATAATTATAAACTGCATATGTCAATTTTTCCCAATGGTATATTTTTGTATGGTAGCAGGTTGCTATCAAACGTTTCCTCCGATTCCTGTACATTATGATGTTGCTCTCTCTTATGCAGAAGTATAATTGGACCCCTACCATGGAAACTGGCCATTCCCAGCAGATGGCACTCCTAAACAAGATAGGAGGCTACCTCTGAAGCAATAAGAGAACTGGCTACAGGTCTTCATACATTGGGCTAGATCCAGACCTATGGGCTAGTTACATTAGAACGCGTAGCGTATTTACTATGCACTCCCCTCGCTCATACGTACCTTAACTTTTGATAGCGTAAGTACTGACGTATGTAATGGATTTACGAACGTGACGGCCAATCCCGACCCAAACTGTCTTAATTAAATGTCTCCCTCCACCTACAAAGCGTAATTACAGGTGACCTATGGATGCCCCCGCCCCTTCGTTCGTAGTTACGCTGATGGTACGTATGTTCAGCGTTACGTGGAGTAACATCTGCCGCACTCATGTGCAGTAAATACAAATGTTCGATTTTACGTCATCGGTTACCGTAAATACACTAGCGCATGTAGCTCAGGATCTGGTCCATTATGTTGATAGGGACTGGCTAAGAATGTGGCAGAGGACAAATTGTGCTGCTTTTATTTGGATCAGAGTCCCGTTTGCTTTTTATGTTATGTAACTACAGGCTGCATCTTGCCTCTCACACAAAATGTTCTGCTTTGATATATACATTTGTGCAACATTTTGCACTCAGCAATGTTCCCCTGTGGGCATAATATAGTAACAAGGTAAAAAGTACAGATTCATCTTTTGTGAATGGAAGCTTAAGAACACTGACGGAGAACTTGTTTCCCTGATGCACTATTAATAAATATCTGCTTGATCTTTATAAGCTTGTATTCAACTGAAACATGCTAATTTTCTGTGTAGCCAACTCATTTCCATATGAATTTTCTTCTGCTGTGTTTACTCTAGAGGAAAGCATATTTGTTGATAAAGTTATAGTTGATAGTAGAGAAGCATTTACCTTCAGCACAGAGGAATATATTGAATTAATGGAAATCAATAGATATATAATAAAAACAAAAATATTTATGATTTACCTTCACTTTTTTGCATGGATGAATACTTTAGTACTGAAGCTTGTTTTACTAAATGATTTCTTTTAGTGTACAACAGAGTATATCAAAAATACGAATAATGGTGTTACACAGAAACAGTGGACAATATGAATGTAAAACTAGGATTACAATTATGTCCATAATATTACCTTTATCTTTCATGCTTTTAAGCTCATATCTAGACATCAGTTGTATTTCCCTATAGAGGTCTACATATTATTATCTCTATGATGTCCTCTTATGGCATGATCATTTACCAGGATCAAGTAGTTGTAATAGTATCATATAATAAGTGATGTGGAAAAGGAGTCTGAGTAATGGCATCTTATGAGATACCACCACATCGTATTTTATTGATCAACTGCAATTAAAATGTTATTAACAGGTCATTAAATAATGTATCTACAGTACACTAGGGTGCAGGGAGTCTCAAGTCACTAATAAACCAAGGAAACTGTAATATATGTTATAAGATGAAAAAGTGCGTAAAAATATCAGCAGTGACATTACTGCAGTGTGCATACAGGATTCAGCTGCTATGGGGCCCGGAGGTGATGGGGGCCCTGAGGTGGGTGCTACTTAGGGGTGTAGGAACCAGGAGGGGTTAAATACTGTGTTTTGCCCTCACATGAACTGCTGCACATTCCCATTGACTGTTCTTATAATATGAAAGACAGTGTAGCAGAGAGAGGAAATAATTGTGGCTTGTGGACGGTATAAAGCGTTAGCAGCAGTGTCATTGTTGCCAGATTATAGGGTAGATAACGGTTGCCTTAAGAATCGTAGAGCCATGGTGCCAGACCCTGACCTATGTATGACAGGGGACTTACGCAAGTCATTTGTGTAAGTCCCCTGTCTCGGAACATCTGCGCATGTGCACGCCAGATGTTCTGTCTGCATACCTACTGACGTATGTCAGTAAGTACGCAGAGGGGTTGGGGGAAGCCCCGAGTACGCAGATGGGGGAAGCCCCGTTACGAATAGGCTGTATGGCCGCAGACCTAGTTGTAAAAGTTAAGGTAGCTATCTGGACACGTAATTGTCCAGATTTCCTACCGACATCGGGGAGTGCAGGGGGCGTGCACTTCCTGCTATGGCTGTGTAACTACTGACCCCCGCAGGCCATGTTGCCTGGAGCACCTCATGAAAAAGGGGCTTCAGTAGTCCTTGGCCTTTTGCCCCCCCCATGAAAATTTTCGTTACTACGCCACTGGTGCTACCCTTGCACCCGCTGTCCATTTCCTCCCACCCTTTCCTTCGGTACCACAGTGGTGGCCACTTACAGCATTTATACAGAAGATGTCACCACTCACAGTTACAGCAAAGCAAAGAGAATGGCCATAGCCTTAAGGGCCCCTAAGATGTATAATATGGAGCCAAGCAAGGAAGTATTTTTTCTCTTTAAGAAGTACATACTTCTCTTACCTTTTACAGTACATTATAAAAGACCCTTTACATTGTCTTATATTTGTGTATTTTTCTTTAAACGGCTTAAAAAAACAAAACAAAACATCTATTCAATAGAGCAAAGGTAGGCATGATTATACACGGCTTCTTATACTACCCTTACTAATCACCCAGAATGCATCACTCATCTCACACACATCGATTCTTACACAGCTGCTCGTGCTCCTTTCACTTTGACAAATGATGAAGTGTGACTCCAGTAAACAGTTTACCGTGCGAGTCCGATATTAGATTCTGATTGTTTGGAAATTATATTGTGCCACTAGTGAAATAAAATAATCCTTACATATGTGTTGAATATGTGTTATATGTGACCACTCTACTAGGATATAATATCCCAGCAACATAGGGCCTGATCCAGAGCTACGATGTTACACTCAGCGTAACATCGCTGCTCTGGCCCGACACTCCCCCTTGTAGGAGCGTATTAACTCTCCCTTACGCTGGCTGAAGGCTGCCCTAACTTCAGCCGGCGTAAGGGAGAGTTAATACGCTGGGACGGCGGCGTTAGTACGTTAACGCCGCCCTCCCAGCCTCATTTTTTTCTGTTAAAGCAGATCACCCCTCGGCCTTTCATGCACCTGTTTACGGTTACCTATAAATTGATTGTGCAACTTCCATTCTGTGTGTATACTGTTTCTAGCGACGGCGGCCGTAGCTCTGGATCAGGCCCATAGTGTGGCAAAATGTTTTAAAATATAACATGTAATATTTTACAAATCAATGTAATAGATATAATAACTGCAGAAATTCATTCACTATTACCCTTATTTAGCAAATAAATAGAAACTTTTCCTTTAAATAAAATCATCTGTATTAGCTTTAAAAGATGTGTATAGCTATAGCTAAGTAAATAATATTTAGGAGCAAACATAGACAACCCGTGGCCTGCGTCAAATAAGCAAAAACAAACATTATATCCACAGAAACCAATCAGACTATCTAGAAATAGACAGTTAGGGCTGGATCCAGACTTAAGTAAGTGCGTGAAATGAGTTACTCCTGGGCTAAACCATGTTGATTGCAGGGGGAGTTGAGTTAATTGTATTCTTTGTATACAGGGATATATCTTTGAATTGCTTACTGCACACAGATACTGAACAGCTTTACTATCACACTGTTATTTAGACTTGGGATAGGAAACATCAACTCTCAACCCTTGCAACAGATGAAATATGACTCCCCTGCAATCAACATGGTTTAGCCCAGGAGTAACTAATTTCAAGCAAGTTCATTTAAGTCTGGATCCAGCCCTTAGACTCTAATTGGTTTCTATGAACAGCAGTTTCACTTTTTCTCTTTAGAATCTCCTTAAATACTATATACTGCTTAGAAACTCTTCAAACACACAGCTGTTTGAGACTAACCTCTAACTCTTGAAACTCTTCTTCCTCTTCTACATCATAAGAAAGAGTATGAATTTTGATGTCGTCAGAGGAAAGGTCAATAAACTTGCTGTCTGGGTAATCAAGACTGTCTTTGGTTGGTGATCTGTCTTCAATAAACGTGGTTTCACAGCATTCAGAGCTCACACTTTCGCCCCAAGAGCGTAAGACATTCTCGGAATACAGAATGATGTTGGGGCGGTAGTGAGACTCTACAGTCTGTTGCAGCATGTTGGGATCCAAGAGTTGTTGAACTGGATCATTTTTAATGTTATCTATGCCAGTCTGAGGTGAAATACTTCCAACAATGTGACTTTGATATTGAGGGGTTGGGTAAACAGACACCATTCCATCTTTATTTTCTGCCATTAAATTTCTTGTGTTGATTAAGCCATTTCTTTTACCGGCTTCTGTGATTTTATTATGCATAAGAACACTGTTCTTTTCAATTAAACTATCCATATTTTCTGTGTTTCTTTTTGCTTCTGTGGCTCCAGTTGCAGAGGTAAATGCAGGTCACATTTGCCTAATGGCTTTTATTTTCCTAAAAGTAGTAAAAAGAAACGATGTAAGAAAAAGAGACTTGCAAGCCAGCAACATCTAAGAGTGAATAAACAGAATAACTTAGTCATTATGCTTAACACATGCACTGCATATTAATCAGCACCCCATATTTTACATGTCTGCAAATGAAGCAAGTATGACCCACATCTACTGTGATTCACACACGCTATAAAAAATATGTTGAAATGAAAAATACCTCTTTTCCCAGAAATTCCTGTTTGCTGACTGTTGTCTGCCTTGAACCAGGAATTAATAATTCACTTGATGAGTTGCCCATTTGCTTTTTATGTTGTACAAATTCCATTTGATCACTGTGCCAGATTTCATTATGTTAGCAATAAAACTGTCTTAAAAATTGTCTGCTTAGATTTTAACTTTGCAAAATGTTTGCACTAAAAACCAATGCCAAAATGTACATTCAGTATATCCTAATAAACACTATTATTTAACATCATTTTTTGGGTAAACCATTATTCTCCATGTACATTCAAATATACAGTATATAGTGTCTCTCAATAAATCATGCATAAAAGTTTGACGTTTATAATATTGTTTTATTATATAGTTTGAAATCATTTTGTGCTTTGTTTGCATGCATCATGGCCTTTTAACAGTGAATCACTTAACAGAAACTCAATGTTATTGTTTCATTGTAAGAGCTTTTAAAAGGAGAAAATCAGGTAACATAACTTCAGGATTATGCTAATAAAAAGCACCATATATTAAATGTTAATTCCACACCCCCAAAGGGTAAAGCTAAGTCTCAGTTACACATCTGGCTACACATATTTATTGGAATACAACATTTATGGGAATAATCACTCACAATGGCCCTGATCCAGAACTACGTCTGTTTTCCATAGATGGACTTAATTCACTGAACAATAACTACTGCGCATGCGTAGTAGCTATTGTACGTAATCTGCGTATCGTTTAGACCGCATATACGCAATCTACGTATCAAAACGATATGCACATTACGTACAATAGCTACTAGCCGTAGTTATTGTTCAGTGAATTACGTCCGTCTATGGAAGACGGACGTAGTTCTGGATCCGGGCCAATGTTATTTTGTGTAGAATCCATACCTCCCAATTGTCCCGATTTGGGTGACTGCCCCCCTGTCCTGACTGCCTTCCAGGTTGTCCCAATAGGTGGACTAAACTGGAAGCAGTTTTTTAAAAATGATTACTCTTTGATTCCCCCTCCGCTCCTATGCGGCATGACAATGGGTACGCGGCCTGGGCGGGACAGAATCAGAGCTTGGTGGGATGGAGGATGGGCTTATTTGTCCTGTTTCGGGTCCAAAATTTTGAGAGGTATGAGAATCCTAATTAGTAATGTCTAATATATTACAATATATTTATACATACAGCAATTATATGCAAGTACGTAGCAAGGCAACACCCATGACATTCCCCTCCCACAGCTGTGTTGTCGGTGACTTACGTCACCATAGGGCACCCATATCTCTACGTGTGTATTTAAGGTCGTATGTTAAGGTACATACGTGCGTATCTATCTAACCACACCCTCAAATGCCCATTTAAATGCCTCCCCCGCCCACACTCTCATAACTTTGACTGTGCAGACTTCAACCCCGTCCCTCACAAGATTCACAAGAACATACCTAATGGACTTCCATGCATAAATACTACGTAACTTGCATGGAAAAAGCTACTACGCATGCGCAGTTGATCTGATCCTAAAAATACGCACGTAAATTGATGCAAATTTATAACATATGTACAATATATTGCGTGCATAGATTTCTCAATCTACACAATCCTAGTAAGTCCTAGAAGACTATCATGGTCATGAGGAGAAGAAAATGAAAAAGGAAGGTCTATAGTCCTGCCAGCATCTTGCTGATGAACTTGCTGTTTCTATTGGCAAAAACTATGTGTTGCCACTGGGTCTCTGAGATTTAGAGAGGGTTTACAATCACGTTGAGACACTCTTTTTTCAGAAAGACAATGGGGTATATTTAGCTAGGAGAGAATGGGCAAAAACATTACACAATGTTGTAAAGAGGCAGCACATGCTTTACTGACCACAGTAGATGCTGAACTTTCAATTTTGTGTAATTAGTTATAAAGATGATGATGTTCAATTCCTATTCTATATAGAGAAAAATGCTTAACGGGACAATGTTGTGCTGACAATGGATTTAGTAACCGTGAAATAAATTGGTGTAATGGCTCTTTCAAATTAACAAGCAAAAGGAAGTTTTGGCGTGCACTGAATTTCATGTTTCAGAGACGATGATCTTTTAGATGCTTTTATAGCAATTGCTATATCCACTTTCTGAATATATAAGAAAGGAAAATCTAAGAAAAGTGCCTGTAATATGGTTTCATTTACTACAATAAAAAGAATATGTGAGCATCCAGAAGGGGAAACTTAAAAAGGATAAGGTTACCCGCTACAGACATTCGCCTGGGACACATTGTGCCATGATGTCTTTGTAGACAAACAGGCATACCAGACATATAAGCTTTAAAGATATTATTAAATGATAAAAAAGACCAGAAATGCATAAGTCATAAGACATAAAATACTGTTCCTTATACAAGAATTACACTGAATATAATATACAATGCAATAAATGTAGCTTATAGTATGTACCGGTTGCAGTCCGCGGTTAGAAAGTCTGACTTCCGAAATAGGAACATCTGAAAGTTCCTTTTCGGGTGTTCCTATTTCGAATACCCCTTTAGTTTAGAAAAAAAGTTTCAGAATGGGTGAGTATGCCGATTGGCATACTCACCCATTCCGTTTCGGAAATGCCACTGCTGTCGCAGGACCCGGACTGCGGTCAGGCTGCAGGAGATGGTGGGTTAGGGTCAGGCTGCAGGGAAGGGAGGGTTATGGTCAGGCTGCGGAGAAGGGAGGGTTAGGATTACAGTAATGGAGGGGAGGGTTAGGGTTAGAATTAGGGGTAATTGGGGTAATTTTTTGCCTTACCTTTCGGAGCACTGAAAGTTTGGTGCTCCGTGGATCGATTGCTATGCCCCATCAGCCCTATCGAAATAGGGTCGTTCTTTTCGGGGACCCACACCCAGTATGTACACTAGTATAAAATGTAAAATAAACAGCTCACTGCAGAAGAAACCAAGTCTTACAAAGCTTTATCTTCCTTGGCAACAAAAAGGAGAAATATAAGCTATAAATTGTTACAAATGGTAAATGCATGAACAATTTACTGCTTTCATTTAACAGAAGAGACAATTGTGATGCTAAATAACACCTTCTTAATAACACTATTATCACTAAGAAACTTATTATATTACACATGCAAATGCACAAGAGGATTATGAAAACCATTTGTCTGTAGTATTTAGAAGGCTTAGCGCAGTAATATGTTGCAAGTTGTAGTACTATAAACAAATGTTTATTTCATTTCTTTTATTATCTGTTTTGAATATAGCACAAAAAGTATGATTACAATAAAAAGGAAACAGGATGGAGGTTACTACTGAAAGTATAACAGGGTGGGGGATGAAGTGGTGGCAGAAGTATTTTCAGCAATAAATTGAATTAAATGAAGATAAATTCAGAAAGCGTTGAAGAAATGATATAAAGAAAAGAAAGAAGCAGGATAATGTACAACAATATGTTTCAGATAGATATTTCAATGTCCTACGGCTAATCAGGTATTATATTTACGAGCATAAGAAAAATGGGTGTGGTTATCCGCTTTGAACGGCTTCTATGCAATGAACCCGAATTTTCGCTTACGATGAGCGTACGCTCGCTTGCGGTCGTAGCTCTGGATCAGGCCCATCGTGAGACATCTTCATGAAGAAACCATCGCGACAGTGCCTAGAGGATTTGTGCAAAATGCCAACAGCGACAGGTAAGTTAACCATGCCCTTACCCTAACCCAAATTTTTACCCTAACCTTCCAATTCTTGCAGCCTTTAACCTCCCTGTCTCACAGCCTTACCTTAACCTTCCCCTTTCTTTCAGTTTGGGGTGATATTCCTATTTCACTAAATTAGGAACATACTTATAAGTGCATCTTGCGCTTGTTTTTTTGTTTTTAATGGCAAACAGCCATTTTCTCTCTCAGAGGGCTCAACCTTTCTACCATCTCCGATATACGCATCATCCTGTATTTATAAGGAGTTTGTTGTAAAATTTACAGTAGCTGCACTTTCCAGAAAAACGCATTATAAAAACACAAATAAGAAAGCTAAAATAGGATATAACTTGTAAAAGAAAAACGAAGTAGTTGAAGAGGCTGATCCTAGAGTGTTGGTGTATGGTGGGTGGACCAAGAAAGAAGAAAACTAGTGTAGGTGCAGGTTCATTTTGAAGTATTTTTAACCTGAAAGCCATTCATTTATAAAGTAGTTCAGAATAAGTTTATGATATTACTTTCTACAGTATTTCAAAAAGAAAGATTAACTGTATTGAACCCACAGCAGGATATAGTGTCAGTAAAGAAATACTTTGCAGATTAGTTATTTCTCACGGAGTGTAACTTTCTACAACAAATTATCATATCTGTAATTCTCTTTTCAGAAAAAGCTGTTCTAACAGAAACAAATCCGTTATATTCCATCTTACTGTACAAAGAGTTGATGAATAAATCCTACCAAGACTATGTAGTCACTTTATGCAAACTGTAAATAATCCAAATGTAGCTATAGCAACGTCTTCCTTTCTAGTTATATGAAACTTGTCAAGAGGTTCTAGGACCAAAGGCATCATCCATAGAAAAGAAAGCCAGACTGTCACACACCATTTACTGAAACGTTTTATGCTTTAGTGAAATATACACCAAATGCCTCAAGGAGTTGGGCAATGTTGGAAGTAAATTGTGCATTTCCATATTATGCATACACAGAACAAAATGTGATTGGCTACATTCATATGCACAGTGTGTCACTGGTTAAAATTATGTTTGTAGAGGAGCAACGGGAGAGTGAAATGTTGTATTACAAAGGATATGTACTCTAATAGCATGTGCCACTGTGATAATTGAGGTAGACCTGGCAATAAATACCTGTCAGGAGCCAAACTGTTACATGCCACCATGCTAATCATGGCGACATGTAAGTTCTCACCTTCTCTGCAACTGTTCCTCGCTGTCCTGTCCCAATGCCACTGTAGGAATCATTCCCTGCAGGCCATTGGACCACGTGTGGCCATCTATTCATGTGGGCATGGTCAGAACAAGAGCTATATGCCAACTGCCTCCCCAGAGCAAATCTATAGTGTATGTAGTGTACACTATATGAGCAGTATAAACAATAAACAATAAACAATAAACATGCTGGTAGGTTAATTAACTGCTGAATAAGTAAACCCTAGTCTGTGTGTGTATGTCTGTGTTAGGGAACTTAGAATGTAACTCCAATGGGGCAGGGACTGATATGAATATTCTGATGGCGCTATACAAAAATCTGTTAATAAATATATA
>WWET01003397.1:33199-45089 GCA_011038615.1 Limnodynastes dumerilii
AGCCGCAGTCTCTTCTCTACAAAGATCCTGAGCGTGAGATACACCTTGTGCTTTGCTGACCGCTACAATATTTGTTATGTGTTAATCCTACTCTCGGTCTGGAGAGACCTTTTTGGTACGAGCACTGAGAGGGGAATATTTTATTGTCCTGATTATAAGTTTTTTATTGCACTATGGAGCGCTCCTTTTTCTCTTTCTAAACAGAAATCCTAGTGGACTGGAACAAAGGCCAGTTTTTGTATAAAGGAAGCAGCGGTCTGATTCTAGGACCTAGTGCAAGAGCAATCTCTCCAATTCCCTTGAAATTATCTGAAACAGGGCACCGTGAGCGCACAATCTTTTGGGTATATACATATTTTTTAATATTGATTTTACAAACTCATTTTAATGTAGTTATAATTTTAAATGTGTTCTGATAATACCAGAAACATTTAAATGGAGTGCTTTTAATTTACTTTTACAAAGAAATAGAAATCGATATAAAAAGGGAAGTGAGTAAAAAACCTACAATTATGCTTTTGTGTTTGTTAGTCAGTGAAATACAATAGCCTACATGGTTTAATTATTTGTGTGAACAA
Source organism: Limnodynastes dumerilii (assembly GCA_011038615.1). Classification (NCBI taxonomy): domain Eukaryota; kingdom Metazoa; phylum Chordata; class Amphibia; order Anura; family Limnodynastidae; genus Limnodynastes; species Limnodynastes dumerilii. The sequence goes on from WWET01003397.1 coordinate 33,778, forward strand.
TCAAAAGAGTGTATAAATATTAATAGGGAACACCCACTGGATTGCTAAATGTGAAATTTAGAGATGTGCCAATTCTGATATTTTACTAAAATAAATAAAATCTTAAATTATAAATAATAAAAGAAAACAAAAAAAAACATTTCACCTTAAAATTTAATTTTAACCCATTAGGGTTTAAGGTATCATAATCAATTAGTTTCATTACAGTTTTAGATATAAGAAATAAGACGACACTTCTGATCATTTTTTTTTTTTTTTTATACCATATGATTTTTTTCTTTACATTTGTAAGGAAATTGGATGGGTAGTTGCTCTGCCAATCTTATTTTTAAAGGTTTAAGTATTTATGTACAGTTTTTAGAATTACAAATAATGATTTTATTACTGATTTGACTCCAAGTTGATTTGCCTTCCTAAATTTTTTGTAGCTCCTTTAACTTTTTTAAACATGGCACAGTCCATTCATTAAAACTCTTTTTATTGTGATATTAATGCATTTGTTGGGCTTTTGTCCTTTATTTCTACTCTTGACTCATAGATTCCAAAAGGTGAGTGCTTTTTTTAGATATAAATATAGAACTAGAGCATATGTAATATTTTAGTTCTTAATCATTAAATAAGAATAATATATTTACATTTTTACATATAATTTTTCCAACTTGACTTTGCATTGGCAGATAAATGGAATTTGCTCTTTTCTCCATTTTTTTTTTTATTAAAAAACAAAACCAATCTATCAATTCTGCATCTTTTTAACTTTAACTATAAATTCTCTAGGGTGACATTTTTGAATTACTGTTTTATAAGGTTACAATGTAAGTAACATACTTTGTGATCTCTTTTTCAATTGGTCCCATTCTACTATGAGTATGAGAGGTGCGACATGCCTCTCATACGCCTTTAGAAAGCAACTTGATGCGAAACGCGTGTAGCTGGTAAGGAGGGAGCCGGGGTGCACACCGGCAACCTCAATTACTTTGTCATACCAATACCTCCATACTTGTTTATTTGATGATTGACCTTACACATTAGTGATTTACTTGGGTACTTTAGAATAGAGTAGGGATATAACCCTCAAATTGGGGCGAAGTCTCGTCGTGAGGTGGCAGGCACCGTGATAGGGTTTATTTGCTCTATATTTAGATAGGAAGTTACACACATATATACCTCCTTTTTGCCTGTCCCCCCTTTTTTATTATCTTATTTACATACAAGGTCCTAATCCAATTTGCCCAAGCATTTGTATATATGAAAAATTAATTGTACGACACGGATTATAAAGAATTGTATCTTTTTTGATTGTTTCATCGAATAGGTATATGGTATGATTAGTATATTCATTTAATATTTCGCTTGTTCTTTATGCCATTATTTTAAATTGATTCAATTAAATGTTATGTTTTAAAAAAGTGTCACCTATCTCATGTCCTCTATTTAAATTTCAACTTTAGAAGTACATCTGCATTGATACCACCCCCCATTGTTTTTCTTGGTAATGAAATAGTTGATATATATGATTAAAATAAGCATGCCGTCAGCATGTTAAGCCATATAAGCATGCTGCGCTGTAGCCGATTACAAAAAAAACTGTGTCATACATAATAAACATTGACATACATTTGTGAATAAAAAACCCATTTACAATACATAAAATTTACCCATACCATTTAAAATTAAGACAAATGGCCACACTGTTTTTTTTCAAAACTTCTAATTAAGTTAAATGTGTTGCATAAAGAAATAAAAATTATTTTTGACTCACAGTTTAGCTGTCATCAGCGCTCACTAGAGCCCGCTAATGTAAATGACATAATCATTTCTATAAAAGGGTGCCCTCTACTGACTGAATGGTCATTAGTAGCGGCGCCCAAGAAGAGGAGGGAGCATGTCATCGGGGCAAGTTCCAGAAGAGGCCAAAGAGCAGAAGGAAGGACCGGAACATCTTCAAGCAAGCGGACAAGATTCTTCCATCAACAGGAGAAGATTAACTTCAAATAAAGAAAAAACTACAAGCAACTCTTCCCAAGAATGATGACAGCTAAACGGTGAGTCAAAAAAATTTTTTATTTCTTTATGCAACACACTTAAGTTTAAAAGAATTTTATTAAAAAACAGTGTGGCCACCTGTATTAACTGTACCTGTACATGTTAGGGGGCAATATTATAGATTGATGTTATTATAGAATGTTAATTTTATTCACACATAGCTGTAAATGTTTAGTATGTATGTTTTTTGGACACTGTATTTTTTTTTTTTTATGTTTTGTTCACTGGCTACAGCACAGCATGCTTATAAGGGTTAACATGCTGACACTGATATTAATGCAAGGCTCAGCAATGCTTAGCCTTGTAGTTCTATCAGCGCAGCCATGCTAAGCATCCCAAACATGCTGCGTTTGCCTTTGGATCATAGAAAAATACATGTCAAATATATTGACATGTGTTTTACTGGTACAGTGTGGGGCGCTTTCAATGAAAGCGCCCCACACAAAAGGCACTTTGATTTTCAGCGCTTTGCTGACTAACTAAAGGCGATTTAGTAAAATTGCCTTTAGAGAATACGGCGAATTGCATTTTTTATATGGCACACATCTGGACGATTTTTGGCCAGCGATGTTTGCCTGGTCGATTTTGCTAAAGGCTAAAGTCCTGGCACAATCGCCGGCAAAGTCCCGGGAGTTTATGCGCTTTGCGCAAAATTGACCTTAGTAAATATACCCCAAAGAGACTAAGGTTAGTTTTTAGTCAGTAGTCAATTAACCTACAAGCATGTTTTTGTGGTAGAAAACAGGAGCATCTGGAGGAAACCCACACATGTATGGGGAGAAGTGCTACCACTTGAGTCACCGTCCGTGAAATGAATACCCTCCTTGAAAAAGAGGATTTATGGTGCAATGGTCTAAACAATATTTGCCCACTTCAATGCCCCTGTGTGAAGATACAGTCCTTCAGATCACTCAGACACAGAGTATATGGAAATCGGAAACAGGTTTATTAAAAAAACATTAGAATAATGGCATGAAATGAAGCCCAGCACAGCCACAATAACAAGTCCCACAGTGATGACATGAGTCCAAAACAGCAGCAGGGCCAACTACCAACTGAACCAACTGCCTCAGTCACACACCTGTGGTTTGCAGGGATGTATGACCATATATGGACCTCCTGCAGGTAGGGGGAAAATCAATGCAGCTACAGACTTATCCCTTCATCAAGTCATCATCAGGCTTACCTCTAACATAACCCATATTACACATTACACCCTACATATAACATATAATAACTACATAACACACTCTACTACAGCTACAGAAACCCCATATTACACAGATATACCACCCAATACCTCATAATAATAATAAACAGGGCTAAAAAGTACAGCATGGGTATGGATTTCTTTACACCCTGTCATGCTGTATTGTGGTACATAATGAGGATATTCTGTTGGTAACGAGTGTGTGCAGCTCTTTCCATTGTATAATGTACTGAGCATGTCTATTGTGTCTTTTGATATGAAAGTATATGCTGCACAAGTGGTTACAAATTACACACAGAACAATGCTGATTACTGTCATACAGTAACTCACATAACATAATTTTTATTTATATTTTCATATTTGTTAGTGGGCGAACCCTCTATTTGAGTCATTAGCTGCAGCTCTATTTACACACATAAATCTGATTTTCTTTTTTGCATATTTATTTGAAGTCATATTGATTGTGGCTAGAAGTTCTTAAAAACAGGTTTTACCAAAAAGCTATTTATTTTTCCAAGCTTTATCTATTGTATGGCGCTGTTTAATTACTATTTAATTAACATGTTTTGTGAACTTATTTTATATATTTCTAACTGAAGGCAACAAGTGATTTAAGAAATAACAATAAATTAACATCTGCCCTTAAATAGAATTTAAATAAGTAATCATCTTACCCATGATGGAATTGTATGTTAGTGTCAAGACTGCTAAGACTTATACAATTCAATTTTACATGATATATATGGCAGGGTTGCCGACTCTCCTGGAATGTCCGGAAAACTCCAGAAATTCGGGCAGTACTCCCGGTATCCCGGGAGAGCCAGCAAATCTCCTGCAAGTGACTTGAGGCCCGTGTTTTCACTGAAACCACGGCCTCAAGTCCTACCCCCCTGCCTAGCAACACTAGTATACTAGTGTTGCTAGGCACAGGAAGGGACTTGATGACGCAATTTGCGGCATCAAGCCCCGTCCCGACCCCTATTTCAAGTAAAAACGGGTCAGTATGAGCCAGGGGGCGGAGCCTAATGACGTGATTTGCATGAACTGCATCATTAAGCCCCGCCCCCTGCATGCGTCGCTAGCTTCTCTCCGGTATCTCCCGGAGGGAAGCTGCCAAAATTCGTCAACCATGATATATGGGTAAATCTTAAATAAAAAAAAATAAACCTCAAAATACCATGTTATTAAAAGTATATGTCTTTGTGTTTAAATAACCTTGAGAAATGTAAAATGGCCAAGCTGGTATACTGCACATATTCTCTGAGTAATACTAAATGATCTAACATGAAACATTGCTAGTGTCCTTGAAACAGATTCTGGCTGAATGAATCGCATTATTAATACACCAATGAACATTTGACTAATATGATTTCTATAATGATTTAATAGAATTTAATCTGTCTGCCAAGTTTTGGAATATTCAAAATCTACTAATCACCAACATTTTATAACGAAATTGTCCTTGCCAAATATTCTAAAAATAACTTCTGAAAGAGATCTAACTCTACTATCAGTAGATCGCTGTCAGCAAACCTATATGATGCTAATTACTTACAGAATGCATTTATATACATCAGGCAGATGACTACACATCACTTTCCAGTGTTATGTGCATAATGAAATGACATTCTGCAGAATATGACACACACCAACATAGCAGCTAATAATCTCAAAACACTAAACTTCTTGCACACTGCAAACACTGCAGTGCAAAGCCTCATCACTTGTATCATTGAGTGAGGGGCATTATCACATGAAAATGACGTGATTCCTATTTTCAAACCATAGATCCGTGTAAACTTCCCAGCACCCAGTCGGCCTATTAATCTCAATGTGGGCCAGCACTTTATTATATATACTAACTGTTGGAGTGGAGTTTCTCACTCGCTCCGAGCGTAAACATATTGCCAAGCGAGGATGGCGTTATTATAAGAATTCCAGCGGTCTCCCCATATACTTCCCTTTTCCTCCCCCTAATAGCTGTTATTAGTAGGAGGAAAAGGGATATATATACTGTATATGAGGAGACCGATGGGAAACACATACATGTTAAATTTTCAAAAATTGAATTAATAACTAATAAACTAGTTTTTTTAATTTTGTTTTAATACGTAACAGAAAAAAAAGAAAAATATTAATCACACACACAAACACACACACACACACACACACACACACACACACAAACATATCATTTGTATTTTAACAGTTATATTTTGCCCATTAGAATCACCAACCTTCATATGAAAAAGAAACACCAGTATTATAATGGACAAAAAAAGAAGAAGAAAGAAATAGCTCAAACTTAACTGGCAGAGACCACGCATCTATCTCTAGTCCTGACATGGACACCCTCTGTGCATGCGTAGTGTTTTTCATGCTGGATCTTAGCCACTGTGCATGCGCTGGGACTTCATTCATACTTCATCTGAATGCGAGATACTTGGCAGCATCCTGTTGATCATCGCGGGACCTCATCGGAGTATTAGTAAATGAAGTGAATGACATTGCCAGGCTCAATGTGAGGAGATGCGAGTCTGGCTAAGGTAAGTAGCGTTCTTTTTGAAATGTTTGGGTAAATAGAGCCCTTTATCTTTCAACAAGGAATGACAAATATCAGATTTTTTTTTTTTATATAAATTATGCTTAGATATCCCTCTCCCCCATAAGAGTTATATGATATATTTAAAATTTTCATCTTACAGGAGGTGACATTAAAATATAAAAGTCTCATCAGCATAGCACAGCCTCTTTACTGACATTAACTAACAATTAAAACAAACATTAATGATTAATTTGCATAACCCTTGCTTCAGATTTCTTTCCATTACATTAAGAACATGTTTTATAATGAAGATATTGGGATCAATGATCCCTACAGAGGTAAATATTCCACTTATACTGTAAACTGTGGAGATCAGAGAATGCATTATGGATGAAATTTGAGCAGGTTTTACTATATGCTATTGCTATATTCAGTGATATATTTCTCCAGATTCGGTACTAACCGCAATCTTAAGTAGCATGGCCCAGGAAATAGGTAGGTGACCGGTCTAGAAGTATTAGTAATGATTAATAGATAACCTTAAAAATACTTTCATGAAATATTCATGAAATTAATAAAAGGATTAAGAGACAGCGCATACCAGTTTTAATCATTTCCACAAATATAGAGTAGTACAGCACTTCCCAAGGTGGATGCCATGAGTCCAGGAGCTACATTGACATGTCAGCGCAGTATAACTATTCTCCCTACTGTTACACTCCGTAGTAGTTGCACTGGCAGGATCTAGCAGGCTTAGGTTCTATGTGCTCCCTTTTCCCCAGCTGTCAGGTAATCACCTGTGGAGGTGTGTCGGGGTTGGCTTGTGATTGGAGGATCCCTCCTTAAATACTCCCTGCTCACTTCCACAGGTGTCGGTTATAGCGTCTGGTTCCTAATCGTGTTAGCTGGCTGTCTGACTGCTTCGTTTGCTTTTTGCATTATCCTGATACCCTGCTTTCCTGGTGTGTACCCTTGCTTCCCTCGTACCCTCTGTCTTATTGTTGACCCCCTGTGTGGTGAGGTGCGCGGCGAGAGTAGTTCGCTACTCCCGCTGGCGGCCTCAGCCCCGGACAGGCTCTGGTCTGTTTACTTGTATGCGAGTGAATTCCATCTCCTTGCTCCGTCTTGTCAGGCGTGTTTGTGAGATCTGCCACGTGTTGTGAGCGTTACCTGCGGTTACTATCTTGCAGTGTGCTTGGGTCTTATTACCTGCGGTTACCATCTAGCGGTGTAGTAAGACTCTGTATTTACCTGCTTTGGTCATCTAGCAGTGTCGGAGTTCCGTTCTTAGGTCTCCTGTATTCCTCGCAGCTGTATCATCTTGCTCGAGTGTGTTAGCCGCCAGTGTGTTTACTGTGTGAGCATTCCGCTGAGTGTGTGTCATCTCCAGTGTGTATAGAGCATAGCTCCACTGTGTGTGTGTCATCTCCAGTGTGTTTTAGAGCATAGCTCCACTGTTTTCCACCTACAGTGTAGCGCAGACCTTTCCACCTGTCTGCTTATAGTTCCCCTGTTACATCTGGGACTTGTGGTACATCTAGTACTGCCTGTGCGTGTGTGCCCTTATAGTATACTATAGTTAGGAGTACAGCCTGCTTATCCTCCAGTGCAACATCTCTCCTAATACCCTGCCTATGGTTTCCTATTAGTATACTTATTATTTTAGGGAAGTTATATTCTTGTCTGCATTACTGTGTATGAGGGTTCCGGTATTTGCATTAAAGAAACCTTTTTACTGTTCTTGAGAGTATCTGTATTATTCATACCTGGTTATTGTATGCAAGGGTTCTTGTGTGTATTTGGGTTCCTGAATAAGCACTACCACCCTGCAGTACCCCTTTGGGAACTATTGCCAAGGGCACGACCTGTCAGACCAGCAGCCCAGACTATCCTCACCTTCAGAGGCTCTAGTGAATACCTGGTGCTGACATAGACTCCGGGCCCCCGGTCAGAAAACCTTTAGGCCGACTGTAACACCTAAAAGTCCTGTGTGCTAACCAGCCCTGGACTCACAGAGGAGCTGCAGGGAGAGATACTGTAGCATCCTCTCTCCTTGCAGTTCCTTGGTGAGTCCAGAGTTGGTCAGCGCGTGGTAGTTACAGGGTGAGAGGCTGTTATCTGCAATTGCATCTGAATTATTTCCTTTCTCTTGTCAAGTTTCAACAACCCGGGTTTGGTGATGATGTGAAAGTTACCGGGATCTTGGTCCCATTTCTAATGACCTGGGATACAGACACAGGAAAAGAGAAGGGTTTTTCTGGTGTCCAACCCCAGTAAGGTGGAAGTGTGAAAAGTGCCACCCGGTTTAAAAACCTAACAAACCTAACTGGAAGAATTTCTCTCTTCCAGGGCAGTTGCAGTCCTTCACACTGTCAGGGTAGATCTGGGACCCAAAATTTCCCAGGTCTACTCGTTAGTGTTATAAGGCTCACACAGCTTTTTTGGTTTATATTCACTGACAAAAACCGGGTTCTGGCTGTTGGATATTCATTTGTGCGGGTGAGTGTGGCCACAATGTGGATGCACAATGTCTGGATAGTGCCACAGACACAGTGTTTGTGGATCACTCTAGACCTTTTGCTGGAAGATCATCAAATAAAGAGCTCTGGATCTGGATCACAGTTTCCTGGTTCTTTTCCTACTGTATATATTAAATGACTCTTAGAGCCAGATTTACTAAGCTGCGGGTTTGGAAAAGTGGAGATGTTGCCTATAGCAAAAAGATTCTAGCTCTCACTTTCCTATTACATATTAAAGAATGTCAGCTAAAATCTGATCTGAAAAGTCTACTCTAGTAAAATGGGGAAACATTTAAAAATATTCTAGGTAGACTGGATTTATGGTCAAGAGTGTGGCAACGGCAGTTTAATGCCAAAAAATGCAAAATCATGCACTTGGGGCACAAAAACCCAAAGGCTCAATATTTCATTAATGGCATTACATGAGAATCTATCGAGGAGAAAAGGGATCTAGGAGTCATTATTTCCAGTGACTTAAAGGTAGCCAAGCAATGTAACAAAGCAATGAGAAAGGCAAGTCAGATGCTTGGTTGCAAAGGGAGAGGAATTAGTAGCAGAAAGAGAGAAGTAGTGATGCCCCTTTATAAATCATTGGTACGCCCTCACCTAGAATACTGCGTTCAGTTCTGGAGGCCATATCTCCAGAAAGACATAAATACATTAGAGACTGTGCAAAGAAGAGCAACTAAAATGGTCCATGGCCTTTGTAACAAATCATACCAAGAAAGGCTATAGGAACTAAACATGTATAGCTTGGAGCAGAGAAGGGAGAGGGGGGACATGATAGCAGCTTTCAAATACATCAAGGGTTGTGACCAGCTAGAGGAGTCAAAAGAAAAGGTGTAATAGAACACGAGGGCATGAATATAAACTGGAGGGTGGTAGATTCAAAGGAAATGTGTGGTAACATTACTTCATTGAAAAGGTAATAGATAAGTGGAAAAGCCTCCCATCTGAGGTGGTTGAGGTCAATACAGTAGAACAATTTAAACATGCTTGGGATCAATATAAGGGTATCCTAAATTGTAAACCAAATTGAGGGTAAATAGGGTCTAGGGTCAGTATAGTTTTGAATAAACAAACGGGCAGACTAGATGGGCCATGTGGCTCTTATCTGCCGTCACTTTCAATGTTTCTATGTTTCTATTCTGCCATCTTCTGTCATATGTATTGGCCATTATTCTGTTCCTGAGCCTGTAGTATTTAAGACCATAAGAAACAGATCGGAAGTAGTTTTCTTTCTCATAAAGACACCAAACAAACCATTACATTTACACATTTATTACAAAATCGCTAGATTACAAAAACTCTGCCATTTAGTCTAACAACCTTGAATATTCATGAACTGAAATGAATTAATATTAATCAGTGGGAATGAACATGAAAACAAGCTAATGAATAATTGTCAGGGGATTTCATTTTTAAAGACAGAAAAAGTGAATAGTAATGAACTAGTGACAGCTAACTGTACAGGTCTGAATAAAGAAATAAAAGAGGAAAAAAATTGTGTGAAAACACACAAGACAGCGCTAAAATATAGATAGTTCAGATATAAACTGGTAAGCAGCTGGTAAGTTATGGGGGTACAAGTATCCCCAAAAAATGGAGCACAAAAAGAAACAATACTGGTATAATTTATGCCAGTGAACCAGCGCTAAAACCTGAATCTGATCTGCTGTATCGGCTAAAAATGTATTTATAAATAAGCAGGATGGCTGAATGTATAAAACAAGGAGAAAAATAGTAATAGTAGATGGGTGATAAGATGATGTCTGTATACACTTGTAACAGTGTGTTATTGTCTCTTTGTCCAATATTAGGAAAAGTGAACACAATGAGTCCTTATTACAATTGCTGGATACGATGGATCCTTTGTAACGTTATTGCTTGAAAAGATAAATGGTTTGTGACCAAATGTAGCAAATGAGAAGAATGATACAATAAGTCCTCTTCAGAGCTGTTAGTGCAGTACAAGATCCGAAATGTAAATGTTAATAGTTACCGCTGTTGGTCCTCTGTGAGATGCCGCTCGTTGCGTGCTCTGTCCTGATGCAGACCCGGTCGACGCTGTCTCCTTCCACAGGAAACAGCGGTCCAGGGTCTGTGGTTAGGATAATGGTAGCCGCAGAGTTTAGCGGTGGAGCTCTCCCGATGTTAAACCACGTGTAGATGGTAGGAGGTTTTAGCGGGTTCTGTGAAGTAGGACCGTTAGGTATCTAAGTGGATAATCAGCAGGTGTTCACTTAGGTATTGGTGAGAAACAGATGCATGTAACTGGCAACGCATTTCGTCCCGCTGTGGGACGTTTTCAAGCCAAAATGGTAACTTGGTGTAGAAGCCACGTTTTTATATCCTTCTTGTTGTAATTGGATATCGTAATTTAAAAACAATAAAAAGATGAAAGGATTTTTTCTACTGTAGCGTTCTCTTTCTTTCTTAGTGATAATTTGGTATAGTATTTCACATATGTCATATAATAATATTAATAACTTGGAATATTGTCAACAAATAGAAAAAGTGACAGTTTTTTAAAGAAACAATAAATAAATGAATAAATAAATAAATAAATAAATAATTACAATAGACAGCTAAAATCCATCAATTTCTTATTTAGTGTACGATATTTAAACACTTTGGGGTAGATCCTGAACAACGTTTGCAGTACGTTTGTTCGCGTAGCGAATTTTCGCGTACGTAAATTCGCTACGCTACCCTTAACACACCCCCTGCACGGACGTATTTTGTGAAAATACGCTACCCAAACCCTAGCCTACTTCACGTAATTCGCACGTATTCTTCGGTAACGTAATTTTGGCACGCCCACACGTAATTACTTACGTTCGCAATACGTGACGTGAATTAACGTTAGAAAATACGCTACGCGAATGTGCGTATTTTCTGCGGTGCGCATGCGCAGTTCGATCAAATCTGCGAATTTACGTTACGTGCACACGTAAATTCGCAGAAAAACGTACAGCAGGATCTGCCCCA
>WWET01003397.1:53769-76257 GCA_011038615.1 Limnodynastes dumerilii
TGCGGGGTCCGAAAGGGGGCGGGTCTTAACGGCGCTGTAAGCCCCGCCCCTTTCGTCCCGCAAATCCGGACAGTCCCACCGCAGGGAAAGGAGAACTAATTTGGCATCTATATCTTCCCTCCGGAATATATTAGAGGGAAAAAATAGATGCTGAATGGCCCCCCTTCCCCTGTCAACCCAGGGTGCAGGATGCATGCCACAGGGCTCCCTGTTCTAAGGGGCCCGTGTGCACTGCACACCCTGCACCCATTATAGATACGCCTATGAGTGGTATAGTAAATGTCGCCATAGCACCTTGTTTAGATAGGTTCATTAGTTATATTAGAACTTGACCTTCTGCTATTCTCAGTACTCTAGAACAAATATTTGAGAAAGTATGAAAAATTGATTAATGATTTCTAGAACAAATAATCTGATAAAGTCTAACAGAGTGTGGTCGTCTAACAACTAATTATACCTAATGTCAAATCTCTCTGGATTTCTGTTTAAGGTCATGTTGTGTTATAAATATAAAACAATAAAAGACTGTTTAAAGTAGACATGACGCATAACCAGACCCTATTTAATCTGCATCCTCCATACTGTACCGTTTTTCTTTTGAATAGTTTTTTTTACGTACAATTATTTCTTTAGAGAAGATGGTGATTTTTAACAACATGTATTTTGCTTTGCCAAACCTGACAATGGGCACCTTTAAGTAATAAATGAATACAGCATCCCCCATAAAAAGTCACTCTGGCAATAGAAGGTTTATTTTTGTAATAAAATATGACAAAAAGAAAGTTTTTCTTGAGACCTATTAGCTTTTTTATCTGGGGGATTAGACACATAACCTCTCAGCATGATAGCTGCTAATCTGTGCTATTAGCTAATTAGTAATTATAAAGTACAAATAGATTCCCTTATCTTGTTAAAAATGTTTCATTTATGTTTGCACCTAGTGCATCTACAAACACCAAATTCTTTGATATGAAATTCTATTCTGATTACTCCCTTACAATTAATTAGCTGTTTCTATATGTTTAAAAAAATGTGCATCTGCATATTGTTTTAATTACCAAAATCGCAAAATCAGAAGTGTAACTATGGTGGGAGCAGGGGTGCAGCTGCATCTGGGCCCAGCAGAGAGGAGGGCTCATGGTATCTGCCCGTCCTGCACCCACAGAAGACATGCCAGAGGCTGGCAGTTTATAAGGTATACAGTCTATAAGTGCTAAAAACATTTTTTTTTTCTTATAAATTGCAAGCAACTAACATCTTAGGGTTGTCCTAGAAGAGCTAATGGCAATGGATTTATAAATAGTGCTGGACACACACAGACAGCTGTCAGTAGTGCAGGCAGTGAAGGTGCATGCACCAGATAGATGGAGACGCAGTGCAAGCCTCCCCCTCCATCCAGGCTCCCACCTACCTTCTTGCTATAGGGCCAGAAAAGATCTACTTCTGCCCCTGTGCAAAATGGCCATCTAGGGGCCTCTGACAAAACTGCACAAGCTCCACGCACACCTGCCCTGCCTTAGTAACCATCACATTTCATCCTGAGATGTCCTGCTCCTTCTTACTGTATGTCAGAAGCTTAATTTTATTGGTCTTAAAAAACAAACACTTATACTATAGTATATAGAAATGTCCATTTATGAACAATATAGTCTTGGTAAGTCCTGAAACGTGCAGTTTACAAAAGTCTCATTTACCCTGCGGTGATGTGGAATTGTTTAGGAAATCAATCTGAAGGATTAATTTGAACTATTGCTGGTGTTCGATCAACACGAAACCAATCTCCCTTAGTCTCAGAAGACTTCCTAAACTCTCAGCTCTCCTGTAAGAACAACATAAACATCTAGCAACTAATTGTCTTGTAGCTTTCTCTATCTGTGATAGCTTGTTATTGTTTTACAGTACAGAATATAATTTAACATTAACCTCACAGCATTGCTTGCTCCCAGACTGTTGCAATGTTACCACATGCTGTAACTAGGGGTGTGCGATAGGGGCAGTCGCCCAGGGTGCAAATCCGAAATGGGGCGACAGTAAGTTCATGTTTAAGGTTAAACTGGTTATTAATAAAAGGTTGGGGGCGCCATTTTTCCTTTTTGACCCTGGTGCCATAATTTCTAGTTACAGACCTGTTTGTAAGTAGAAGTAAGGATAATAGAAGAAAGAGACGGCACTATGGGGGTGGGCCTTCATGATGTAATTTATGCAAATCACTGATTGAAGTCCAGCCCCCTGACTAGCAATGCTGCAATCCATAGTGATACTAGGAATGGGGCAGGTTTTGGAGTTTACAAATACATCAACAAGCCCCACCCATCCTTAGTAACACTCTATGTGATTGCATTAAATGTCTGAAGATGCCTGAATTTTGGGAACTTTACGGACATTCCAGGAGATACAGCAAAAATTATAAATAATATGAACCATAAAGAATATATAGTTCCAGGATCACTACAACAACAAACACCCACGTTGTGACCACATAATCAAAAGAAGAAAAACATGTGAACCAGACTTGATTGAACTTTACAGATATAAATAAACACAATAAAAACATATCCCACAAACCGGCCGGTTATTAGTGTTATTTAGCTATGTGAACACTGTAAAGCCGGGACACAATAAAGCAGAGTTTCCACTTTAAAACAATGATGTTAAAAGTCCTTTCAACAGGAAGCTTCTCTAACCTGTGGGTATTCAATACAGTTGTTTATACCTGATAGCTGGACAAGTGATATCCCATATAGTAACTGACAAACAGCTGAGATCGGTATAAGAAGTAGGAACAGTGTCACCACGGATGAATTTTCACAGCTTGTGGGTCCAGCGGTATATCTCGAGTTGTTCTGCTCTACGGGTGTCGCAGATGGAGTGACTATGAACCAGATTCACAGATCTGTATTTAATACGTGCGAGTTTTAACAAGGCAACACCCATGACACTCCCCTCGGCTGGATGGGTTTTCGGTGACTTCCGCCTCCATAGGGCACGCTTAAGCCTTCGTGTGTACTTACGTCGTATGTTACTTACGTACATGCGTATTTATCTAACCACTCCCTCAAATGCCCATTTAAATGCTTCCCCCCCTCTTTCACATAACTTCTACCGATAAAAACCACGCTCCTCCATACGTATGTACCTAGGTGCGATTCACAAGTCCATGCCGAAAGTACTTACGTGCATAAATACTAATTAATTTGCATGGAAAAAGTTACTACGCATGCGCAGCTAATCCGCCGTAAAAACAGATCTATAAATGCAGCCCTATGTGTTTTCACAGGCACCACTGTTTTTCACCGGGGTTTGCCTTTAGCCCGAGAAGTAGGGAAAAGTCATAGTTGGCTCCTGGTAATATAGTACTGTGTATCGTAAATAAGATCAAGTTCAAAAACTATACGGCCATAGAATTTAGTAACTTTAAACTCTGACGCGTTTCAGTGTAACCAACGATTTCATCAGAAGATGTGCATATTCGGCAGGTGCACTCTTCTCTATATAAATAGGGCAGCTTACATCACTGCTTTTCAACAGCATCCAATCCCATAATGGTAACGCACCTGCTAAAAACAAGTTGCTTTAACAAGTCTGGTTGACTACTATTTCAAAAGGCAACTGTGGGTGCTTGAGCACCCCCAATATATGTGTGTGCATGGCATATGTATTGATGGCTTCTTTGCCTGTAAACCAAGAGCAAATCTGACATACAGCACAGTAATCCTAGCAGCGTACACTGCTGTCTGTCATCCAGCTCCTTGAAACAACAGAGAAGGAGAACAACCTCAGAAATTATCGCTATAATCCCGCATGCTATTGTCAGTTTTATGTACATTATTATGGTACTTCACTATAGAGAAGGTCATCTCCTAAATAAAATGAAGAGGCTGACAGATGGCTGATACAAACTGTCCAAAACTGAAGTTCCTCAACCTAAATGCAGATGGCTACTTGGCAGCAAACTGACTTAAAGCTGGAAAGACATAAGGACGTTATATATCAATATGATTAGCAATGCTAGTGTAACAACATGACGATTTTAGCTTCTAAAATACCCAACATACCTCAATAACTATCATTTGTTGGATTGAAAATATATTTTAACCTGTAATACAAATAGTTTCTTTGCAGCTGAGAATGTTCCTTAAATTAATTACTATTTCTAGTTTGTTCTCTCCAGAGAGACACACATTAAGCATCATTTGCATGATTTATATTCATGCTGCTCTGAATGTATAAACAGTGACTATAATTATGATGACTGCTGTAGGAAAGAGGCTCGTTGAGCACAGGAAGAGGAGCCAAGACTTGAAATGCACCTTGCTTCATTAGATAGAGACATAATTTAATGATTTTGCAGTATTATTCCATTTACCTCCAGCAAGGGCCAAACCTGTACCCACCTTTATTTACAAATCTGAATCTAGAATCACACTTACCAATTCCATCTGAAATAAATTAACAGCTACCCTAAATTTGTGAATGTCATTGGTGGTTTTCATCACTATACTTAGCTGTAGTGATTAAAGAATATATTCACAATAAGAGAATAGCTATGAACTAATATGAATAAAAAGTAGGTCACGGAGAGTACTCTAAAGATGCAGTCCCCTCTTGTAGCCCTCCTGGGCACTGAGTGCAACAGAGCTAGAAAGGAGGCTGAACAATCAATAAAAGCTAAAGGTCTTACCTACTTTTCCAAGTCTATAAACTAGAGCACCCTGAAGACCATTGTGAGCTCTGTACTTTGTCTCTACCCTGATCAACTTCTTGCAGTCACTAGTCTTTATTAATAAAATATATTGGAAAATAGAGACCCACTATATGTTCACATATAGTGGGAGCAAGACAATGCTTTGAATTCTCAAATCTGTTACATGCCGTGGGTCTGGCATGTAACATCCTTACCTGCTCCCTCCGGCGCCATCTTCTCCTGGGCTCCAGCATGTCTCTCCCTGCATGCAGTCATGTGGGCCTGACAGCGTGCAAATTAGTCATGTGCGGCTGCCGCACACCTCCTCTCCAGGTCCTGGCGCCAATCAAACTGGCTGCATTGGGCTGATGACCAATCAATGGCCAGAAGCCTCTTTTTAAGGGCAGGCAGCGCTCAATGCAGCGCCAGTTATAGCGTCTGATGCCCCATGCTTCTGTTTCTCTTGTCCTCTCTCTATATGCCCTTGTCTTGCTCATTTCATTTGATTGATCTCAGTGCCCAGTTCCTTTTTTTGCCCACTGTGTCTTCTGTGCTCTTTCCATTGCCCTGCTCCTTGCCTCTGCCTGATGGTGGTTGTTTCTTGTGTGTCTGTGTGAGTGTAAGTAAGCCTTTGTCTGTGTCACTGTCTATCTGTTGTTGTGGATCTCTTTTCACTAGGGATTTTCTCTCTGTTTGTCTCAGTATTCTTACCTGCACTCATAGGAGGTGTCCATCAGGGAGCGCGACCTGCCAGTGTCCTACGGCACAGCTTGTCCCCACCATCAGGGGCTTCAGTGAACACCAGGCTTGGGTTAGACTCTGCACCTTGGTGAGCATTCTCTTAACAAAATCCTCTTTTTGTCTGGATTATGTCCTCTCTCTGCTTAGCACTAGAGAAATTAGTGATTGTCCTTTTTCTGCCAGTGCTGCCCGCTTCCTTACCCATGTGGTTAGTCAGGGAAATATTTAGCTCTTATCTGTCATGGAGTTGCCATGTTAGCTTACTATACTTACCTGTCTTCACTGACCTTCAGAACTCAGCACACAGAGCAATCTCCAAGGGAGAAGATCCTTGTTCATTATGAAACACCTACCAGTGTTAGCTGGACAGGTAAATATGAATAAATTCTGAATCCACATAAGCCACAATCGTTGTACACACTGTACCCACAAAAGTTACTGCCTAAAGTACTTACGTGTGTAAATACTACATAATTTGCGTGGAAAAAGTTACTACGCATGTGCAGTTAATCTGTTCCTAAAAATAAGCACGCAATCCGGCGCATAAACGTATCTGTAACTACGGCACTTTATCTGTGATAACACAAAACATGGACCAAAATGAGAATTGAGACAAGGAAAAATTTTACAGCTATTTTCTTAAAAAAAGCTATTTATCAATAAGTTGCCAATCAGAATAACAGTATTCAAATTGTGTAAAACTGAATATCATTTACATTCTTAGAGCAAGCCGTAGTTCTGTCTGTATTTTACCATAATCTAAGCATCTGCAACATTTAAGATACTTGCAACCATTTGCAGCTTTAGGGCCAGATTTACTAAGCTGTGGATTTGAAAAAGTGGAGATGTTGCCCATAACAACCAATCAGATTCTAGCTGACATTCTCTAGTAAGTAATAGGAAAGTGAGAGTTGGGATCACTTTTCCAAAGTTGCAGCTTAGTAAATCTGGCCCTTATACTTTTAATAAATGCCTATAAGTTTTGTTTTTTTGTTACCATTTCCTTTTTCCAGCAAATAAACATTACAACCCCTACCAGAAAAGGGAGGTAACATTATCCTTGCCAAATTTAATCATATAGTACAACATCTTATTTTTCAGGTAAATTTGTAAGAATGTGAAGCCTTGTTCACATCAGCTGGTCATTTTATCAAACTCTGCTAAAACATGACTGGTATAATAGCTTTCAGCTAATTTTAGACCACAGAACTTAAATCATGTTACAAAAATACATTTTTTTTGTTGCTGCTTACAAAGAAAGCCTTCTCTTTTTAGTCAAAATAGTTCATCATAACCAATTTCTATTCATTAAACAGAAATGTAAAATAATGTCACATAGACCCAAAAAATGTCATGTTCTTCTCAGTAAATTTCAAAAGAATTGCTTGACTTCTATAATTTCTAAGTATATTGTACATCATAGGTTGCTGCGCACTGCAGTAAATTCAGAACACTATATTGTGGCAACATCATTATCTATCATTTTTATTGTCCTTCTGCAGCACTATCTGTAGACAGAAGAGACATGTAATATACTTCTCACTAGTCACACTCCACTAATAACCAATCACACAAAGTTCTGGGAGAGCAGGAAATAGTGGAAATCTACTATTGAAATGATCATGAAAATGTATGGAGAAAGTTCAATCCAATATGATTTATCCAGAAGAACTCAAATGTGATTTACAACAAGACGTGAAAAATGCACTGAGTGGGCGCAGGGAACCTTTTAAAGTGACTAAGTGATATTGTCTCAAAACATTAAATATATAGAAAATTCATACATTAAAACTAAAAGTGAATAAAGTGCAAAAACCTCATTAAATAAAGAAGATCTCTATATATAACTAATGATAAAGTGCTAAATACAGCTGAAAAAATAGTATGAAAAAGTGCTAAGTGTTAATAAAAAAATGTTTGGAAAGGATGCTAATGCATAAAATACAATGAATAAATGAAGTAATACTAAAAATGCTGAAAGTCCGGGTGACCACAGTGTGGAATATAAATTATTGCTGTCCAATAAATAACTAATTTTACATGTAAGTCCTTCACTGCTCGTATCTGAGCCAAAACACAGTCCCAAATGTTCCGTTCTTAAGGAGATAAATGAATAAAAACAATGTCCAGGATATGGAGTTTTACATAGCTTACAGTTCAGAAGGTGCAAACCTAGTAGTTCTGGGCAGATTCTTTCACATGCTCAGACCGGTCACCGCTGTTATTCGTTATCCACGTGTAGAAGCTTTTGGTCGGCACCTCTCCAACCTGTGTGTAGAAAGACTGCCTTGAGAAAGACTTAGGTCGAAACGCGTCGGTGGGTGCCACACACAGGTTGGAGAGGTCACTCGGAGATTATAGAAATACCTGGGTACAACATCAGACTATATTCTCTAACCATCCAGTGCGGGTCCTCCCCCTGGGGGTATTTTTTTTACTCCTTGTCATTTATTTATCTTTATTTGTTTGTTTTGATTGTGTTTGAAATAAATATTACTGGTTTTACACAATGGAGGCACTCCATCTTTCTCCTTTTTTCCCTATTGATTATACGGAGGAAACAGTACCATCGGAATAGCAGCACTGAAATTACATCACAACACGGTCCGTGTAACCGGATGTGACTTAACAGCCCATACTTAGGAGAAGTGCCGACCAAAAGCTGCTACACGTGGATAACGAATAACAGTGGTGACCAGTCTGACCGTCTGAAAGAATTTGCCCAGAACTACTAGGTTTGCACATTCTGAACTGTAAGCTACGTAAAACTCCATATCCCGGACATTGTTTTTATTAATTCATCTCCTTAAGAACGGAACATTTGGGACTGTGTTTTGGCTCAGATACGAGCAGTGAAGGACTTACATGTAAAATTAGTTATTTATTGGACAGCAATAATTTATATTCCACACTGTGGTCACCCGGACTTTCAGCATTTTTAGTATTACTTCATTTATTCATTGTATTTTATGCATTAGCATCCTTTCCAAACATTTTTTTATTAACACTTAGCACTTTTTCATACTATTTTTTCAGCTGTATTTAGCACTTTATCATTAGTTATATATAGAGATCTTCTTTATTTAATGAGAAATAGTAATATATAGAGATCTTCTCTATTTAATGAGGTTTTTGCACTTTATTCACTTTTAGTTTTAATGTATGAATTTTCTATATATTTAACGTTTTGAGACAATAGCACTGTCACTTTAAAAGGTTCCCTGCGCCCATTTAGTACATTTAACACGTCTTGTTGTAAATCACACGTTTCACGTCTTTTGCATTGTTGGTTTGGTATATTGCGTGCATTATACCAGCACTGAGTAGGCTGCAATCACTTTTCCATCTCAGCGCCAGTTGTAGTGCTTGTCATTCTTTTTGATTACTAGCCAAGTGCTTTATAACAAATGTGGTTAAATTGTTTCTTGTACAATTTTTATATGTTTAACACAGGCATATTATAAATTAAGATTTTCATATTTCTTTTTACTTTTAACATTTATATGATGTTATAATTTGAATTTTTTATATATATAAAAGGCCTAAATCAGGTTGGTACATAATACCAATTGCACCCTGCATTGCTAAAACCTCATTCAATATATTAGGTTATTATTAAATAACTTACTAAAAGGTGAACTGGATGCGAATGGAACAACAGCTCTGTGTTCTTACGCAAGTACGACAGGTTGTGTTCAAACACAGTACAATCAAGTGCAATGCAGACTAGTTCTCAGATATGTTTTCTTCCCCTATGATTGGTATACCGTTGTGTATAATACACTTAGCTGCCTGTCAGATGCCTGTTCGACAACACAGGAACAGAGAATGCCAGCTGTGGAGGGCCGATGGTTAGAGTTAGGCTACTGTAAAGGGAGGGTTAAGGTTAGGCTGAGGTGAGGGGATGGTTAGGGTAGGCTGTGGTGAGGGGATGGCTGGGGTTAGGTGACAGTAAGGGGAGGGTTAAAGTTAGGCTGCAGTGAGGGGAGGATTATGATAAGGACAATATTAGTGTCTGAATTATTTCAAATGACAACACAAAGGTGGGTATTATTATACTGTAGACCTTAGTGTTGTCAATAAATGAACCTTGTCAAACACATTTTTGTAGACATTCATACACTGTTGACCTAAAGTTGTTGAGTGTATGAATGTTGCAAAAATGACTTTATGACTTGTATACCTTACCCCTAGTGATCAAAACACAAGTGCAGAGCACTACTGTTATATATAGTAGGTATAGTGCTTCTGATTATGCAAAAAAAATAAAATACATAAAAAGCAGACTGCTGGCAATCGCCTGCAACCTGCATTCAGCTGTAGGACGATGGTGTTTCTAAATGAAGACCATCATACCGGCAAAGCACACTCATCAAACACAGATCCAATATCAAGATCTACTGCAGAGACGTCTGCATTTTGATTGGATCAGCCTGCAAGTGGTTGTAAAAAATATTAATCCAATGGCAGCAAAATTTCTCCTTGAACTATTTTCTGACAACTAGGTGAATAACAATGACTGAGAAACACCAGCAATAACTGTCAGTAATCGCACAGTAAGTCCTCATATCACAGTATCTTTTTTGCGTCATGTTTTGCAGAGGTTTTAAGCAAGATACCTTGTATAGCTTTTGCATACATAGTTTACAAGCTTAGGGCCGTATTCAGAAAACCGATTTCACGGCGAGTTCCGAGCGTATTTTTAGGTACGTTTCAACTGTACGTGCGTAGTAACTTTTTTTTACGTAGTATACGTAGACTATAAGTGCCTCATGGACGGATTTGAGAATCACAGTTGGATACATACATCCGGATATGCGATGCAAAAATACGCACGTGAAAATTTAAATAAAAATGGGCGGAGGAATGCATTTAAATGAAGGTAACATGAATCGCAAGGACGGAGGATACATGCGCACGCAACTGCTCACGTAAAGTTACAAGTGGTCTATGGAGGCAGAAGTCACTGACAGAACGGCCGAGAGAGAGGAGTGTCATGGGTGTGAGGGGGTTTGGTCTGCATCGACCATGCGTATAATTGCGTACCTTCAAGGAAACGGTTCTCTGAATACAGCCCTTAATCAACAAGCTAACAGTGTTCTTTTATGGTTTTAGGAACTATTTCAGAAGCTTGGAAATTTCTCTCACATTTTAGTGTTTTATTGGTCTTGCTGGTCCTTTCCATAGAATAATAAATTAACAACAGGTGCTGATTGATTTAGTACAACATCATTTTTAAAGCTGGCCATACACTAGAGCAATTTTTGGTCTAAACCCAGGGGAGTTCTCAACCAGTATCGGTCCTTGAACCACTGTCTGGAGGCTCACGAGGTGACTGGACAAGGTGGTAGCAGCTGTATTTGTAGTTTAAGCAGATTGCAGAGGGCATATTAAATAAAATATCGCTGGGGCTAAATAACCATACTGTATGTAGAAAATACACCTCAAAATCAATGCAAAAATACGCTAGAAACACACACACACACACACACCCAAACCTATATATGTTGGTATTAGGTATGATATGAAAGGTGGTACTTGACCTGATTCCGTATTGGGTAACTGGTACTCTCCAAAACACAGTTGAAAACTGCTGGTCTAAACATTCAAATATTTGGTGATTGGCTAGTGTTAGTGTATGGCTTAGATTATTTTCCCTAAAGCGTTAAAACTTTCAAAAAATACTTGGGTTTATCTTTAGTGCTTCTTAAAATATATATGACCCAAGCTACTTATATTACCTTATATGTAGGCATTTTGGGCCGTATGCAGAGCTACGCATATGCAATGCAGCCAGAGTTTTCCGACATGTTCTACTGCAGTAATTTTGTAACGTAATCTACCTTACTTGTTGCAACGTAGATTGCAAATACGCGGTTGGAGCTCTGCATACGGCCCTTTTATTATTGAACCATGTAGCTCTACTTCCAGGCCATAGTTTCCCTATCCCTCTGACTCCAAAATTATCAGCAAATACAGTAGTAATACAATAATGAAAGCCAGGGACGCCATCAGGAAGGGGCAGTCAGGACTTTTGTCCCAGGCCCAGGGAGAGATGTAGCCCATTGATACTCACTTTGGGCCAGATCCTGAACTAAGTACGCTAGCGTATTTACGCTAGACGATGACATCAAATCGGCTATTTGAATTTACTGCGCATGCGCACGGCAGATGTTACGCCATGTATCGCTGAACATAAGTAGCATCACGTAACTATGACCAAAGGGGTGGGGGCATCCATATGACACCTGTAGTTACGCTTTGTAGGCGGAGGCAGGCATTTAAATCGTACAATATGGGCCGGGGTTAGGCCATTATGTACGCCAATTCATTACGTATGTCAGCACTTACGCTTTGAAAAGTTAAGGTGGGTTTGGGAAGTGTAAAACGGCAAAAGTACGTACGAGCGAGGGGAGTGTCTAGGGGAGAGCATAGAAAACACGATAGCGTAAATACGCTACGCAATCTAACGTAACTAGCCACTAGGTCTGGATTTACCACTTTATCTCAATGGTGCCATCACATAGGGGTGAAGCAATGCGACCCATGTCCCAGGTCTGGGACCTGGTGGCTGCCCTGATGAAAGCTATGCATCTCTTTCAGAATGCAGAGCTTTCATTACTTTCTTACTGTTAATATTTGCCAATAACTATGGAGTCAGAGAGATGGGGAAACTCCAGCCAGGAAGTGCAGGTGCTACACACTGGTCAAAATTATCTACTAAACTAATCTACTAAACTAAGCCAGCCAATTACCTGCATGGACTTCTTACCAAGATTGACAGGAGGACCATACAGCTAATCAGTGCAGAGATTGACAGGAGGCCCATGTAACCATTTAGTGCAGGGATTAACAAGAGGCAATATAGCCAATAGATGTAGAGATTAACAGGAGACCTGTGCACTGAATCAGTCTACTGGAAGGATCTCCTGTTAATCTCGGCAGCCCTTTCTCTTCAACCTGGATTATTGCTTCTAGTAGGAAAGGTGTATGTAACTTTCCCTAGTGGAAAATCATGCCGTTTATTAGGCCACTTCCTGTTGGAACCAATAATCGCTTTAGTTTATGGCCAGCTTACCCTTACATATGTGTCTGTGCCTGCTTACCTCCTCATTGTGACATTTGTGACTATCACAGTTGACTGTTTTTCTATTTTACCTTTTCTTTGCCCAGCTATGTTTTGATTCATTTAATTATAGCATTAGTATAACAATTATTATCATTTTTATTATTAATTCACATATTCTCAAGTGAATGTCAAGAGTGATTACTCTTTCTAATCAAATAAAAGTTACACAGTTTAAATACATATTCTTTACCATCAAGTTGGTGAAAATATATATGTATATGCGGTATATATTTACATTGCTACTTCATAGAAAACAAAAGTAATGTACTAGTGTGAAAAGTAATGAAAGCATGGATAAAATTATAAAATCTACAATAGAATGAATCATATGCTTCCATGAAAGTGTATAATGACAAAGAAAGATTGTAGGGTCACATAGCGGACAAGTCTTTGAAAAGATTCATAGCAATTTTAAATGTGAATGTCTTGAACAAGACTAGTTTTAAAGTAAAATATCCTCAGACAAATGTTCTGGTTAATGGGGTGGGTACTGAAATTTAGCAAATATATATATTTAAATTATACTAGTGGACTTGCAAAACTTTTTCTTTCAAAGTTCTGTTTTTCAATATTTGTTTTGAGAGTTTTTAAATATTATGTATGTTTTATTTATATTTTTAAGGCATAAACATGTTTGAATATTTTAACGCAATGGTTTCCTCCCACACTACAAAAACATGCAGGCAGGTTAACTGGCTGCTGAATAAATTAGCCCTACTCTGTGTTTGTATGTCTGTGTTAGGGAACTTAGAATCTAGCTCCAAAGGGGCAGGGAGTGATGTGAATGTTAAAAATTCTCAGTAAAGCATTACGTAATCTGATAGCGCTATATAAAAAACGTATTAATAAATAAATAGGAATGTGGACAATATGCCTGCATTACCAGCATGAAACTGACATAAATTGAATAGGTCTATTTGTGTTTGGTTCATCTGTCTGCATTATTATGCATTGTTATGCATGTTCCATCTTATCTCTAGAGCCATTGTGAAGTCATGAGGTAAAATGGCATGAGTCTTTTTTTTTTTTTTTTTAAGAAACGGAGGACATAGCAGCACTGACAAAATACTGACATGGGAACCCACCTGGATATTGGACCATACCAGAGACCATGAATTTCAAGGAGAGTCCCCAAATTTTTTTTCTCAGCATGGAGGGAGAATATTGGAATATCTTGCTTTAGCTTATTCCACTCAGTCAGACATTTTATCTATCTATCTATCTTATACATACATATATATATTGCATAATAGCCTGAGCTGGCTATGGCTAACTGCATATACCATTAGTAATAATGCATATATTTTATGTATATAATGTACAGTAAGCATTGAAGATTCCTGTAATGCTGGTCAGAGTTGAATTTATGACACCACATGTTCTAATCAAACAATGATATTTAGACTTGTAACACTCACGGCTTCCTGCCAGAAGCAGCACAATATGTTTGGATTTTAAAAGCAATAAAGGGAGACTTTCTCCCGTAGGCTCAGGATCATACATGACTGGATTAATTGAGAAACATTTCTCGTATCTAGATCAAACATTTTCAAAATATGTGAACAATAACAAGCAGGAATTGGAGTAAAGAGAGAAACGATGAAGCCAAGACTGTCCACCATTATAAGCTTT
The DNA here is from genome assembly GCA_011038615.1 of Limnodynastes dumerilii. Classification (NCBI taxonomy): domain Eukaryota; kingdom Metazoa; phylum Chordata; class Amphibia; order Anura; family Limnodynastidae; genus Limnodynastes; species Limnodynastes dumerilii. The sequence goes on from WWET01003397.1 coordinate 67,956, forward strand.
ACGTCCGGTATTAACAGATCTGTTTTGCTGTGTGCGCATTTTTAGGTATGTTTTAACTGCGTAGGCGTAGTAACTTCATTTACGTAAATTATTTAGGGGACATACTCATGGAGGGGCGGGGTTGAAATACGTACCTGTAAAAGTTACGTGAAAGAGGGTGGGGGGAGGCATTTAAATGAGTCTATGAGGACACGGTTACATAGAATCGCACGTACGGATACATATACACACATAAGTACACACATAAAGTTAGAGGTGCTCTATGGAGGCGTAAGTTTACAATTGCACAGCTGTGAGAGGGGAGTGTCATGGGTCTTGGTGGGTGTGGCCTTGCTACGTGCATGCGTATAATTGCGTACTTTTAAAAAACAGATCTGTGAACACGATCCAATCTTTCCAATCACACAATCAAAAGACTCTTTCACCAGATATCTTACCAGTGTGTACTGTTCAAAGATGCTCAGAAATCCTTTGAAACGTTCTGTGATCTTTTGGTGCTCTTAATATGCCAGATCAACGAGTGTGTCATGTGTCTATTAGGATATATTTGGACAATACATGTTGGTAAGATATCTGGTGAAATGGTCTATTGATTATGTGATTGGAAAGATTATCTGCTGAAAAGCCCCAGTGTGTACCCTGCTTAAGAGGAAAAGTCACTGACATTGAAAACATTGTAAATATATGTGATCTTCCTGTGTAAGGAGAAGAAACATTGAAAGATAACAAAAATAAGGATGTCAATAAAACACAAGTGTAAATAAACACATCATGAAGCGAAAAGCCAGAGAAAAAAACAGAGTCATCATAGTTTAAGAAAAAATAGGAAATGTATTTTGTTTTTAAGTGCTTTCCCACAAAAATGTATAGATTACCTATAATTCAATAAAACGGGTTTACTACAATTCATCATACTGTAAATCCATGATTTTTTTGTACATTCTGTGACCATTTTATCAATAGTGTAATGAGGCTTGATGGGATGGAGCCTGGGGCAAATGCAAAAAAGGTGCCCCTCCATTATTATTCCAGTTTCCAAAACTACACACACATATATATACATACATACATACATACATACATACATACATACATACACATACACACACACACACACACACACACACACACACACACACATATACATACATACATACATACATACACATATTGGGGTAGATCCAGGACTAAGCACGCTAGCGTATTTTCGCTAGCCAGTGATGTAAAAACGCTATTTTGTATGTACTGCGCATACGCGAGGCAGATGTTACGCCATGTAACTCCATACGAAACCCGTAATTACGCTTCAAAGGCGGGGAGAGACATTTAAATCATACAGTATGGGTGTGCTTAGACATAAAGGGCCTGATCCAGAGCTACGGCCGCAAGCGAGCGTAAATCAATGGGAGTGTTATGGGCGTGAAAGTTTTTACGCCCGGGCGAACGTTCGCTACGTTCGCGGGCGATTGCGGTTGTAGGTCTGGATCAGGCCCAAAGTCTTTACGTACATCAGTAGTTGCGGTTTGAAAAGTTATGGTAGGGTTTGGCAAGCATAAAACGGCAAAAGTACGTACAAGCGAGGGGGGTGCCTAGAGGAGTGCATAGAAAATACGCTATCTTAAATACGCTACTTGATTAAACGTAATGGGAACGTAGGTCTGGATCTGGCCCATTATATACATATTATAGTATCGAACAATATATGCAATTGCTGACTGTAGTGTAAAGCAGAGCAGCTAAGTAAAACAGTGACTGCACACACACATGCAAACACTGTCAGCGAGGAACAGCCTAAAGCTGGCCACAGAGAGATTATCACTCCCAGCATGTGGTGGCCGATATTTGGGATGATTTTCCCCTAGCGAAAGGTCCTGATATAGGCGCCACACACAGCAGAGGCTGGGAGACATAATCTCTGAATGAGATACAGTCTCACTTTGATTGGTTGAGACTCCTGTCAATCTTGGCAGGAGTCCCATGAAGCCAGCCTATTGGCTGACTGAACAAAAAATATTTGAATGAAAAAAAAGAGTGTGTGAAGTTCTTCAGCGCTGTGCAGAACCTCTCACACTGAGAGGCTGTACAGCGCTGTGTCCTTTCTGTGCAGAACCTCTCACAGCTGTCAGTGTGAGATGTTCTGCAGCTTTCTAAAGGGCTGGATGACAGTAGTGTGTGGCATCTCCACGTCCTGGCCGGAGTTTACCCATTTGTCTGACTCAGCCAGGAGGTGGAGGTACAAGGTTCGATAATCGGACTTGCCCACACACTGCAAGATACGGTTCCCTTGGGATAATAATCAATCGGGAATTCCATTCGATCGGATTATTGTCCCAGATAAAATAACTGTCTGTACCACACACTAAAACGATTTTTGGCCCGATCCACAATAATTGTAGGCTATGGCCAATAATCGCTCTAGTGTGTGGCCAGCTTCAATCTAGCAGCCAATTGATGTTTTCAGACATGCTTAGGGTGCTGGGCTTCACTGCAGACCCAATGCACCCCCCTAAATTTCCGTGCCCTAGCTGCAGCCATATTAGACTAGTGAATGATTAGGCATTATACACAGACACTGACAAGCTTAACATATAAATTGTAATTTAGACTTGGGCTAGGAAACTTCAGCTCAACAATCTACTCATGCAACACATGAAAAAGAACTCCATCTGCAATGCTTAATCGGAGGCACAAATGGGGAATATTGAGGGGGGGGGGGCTGGATGCACATGATGGTGAATACTGAAGGGGGCTGGAGGCACGTGATGGGAGATACTAAGGGGGACTGAAGGCACAATACTGGGGGGCTGCAGAGAGAAGATGGGGATACTGGGAGACTTGACACACATGATGGGGACAATGGGGGGCTTTAGAGACATAATGGGGATACTGGGGGGGCTGGAGAGACATGATGGAGAAATTGGGGGTCTTCAGAGACATGATGGGGATATTGAGGGTTTGCAGAGACATGATTGGGGGACTGCAGATATATGATGAGGAATACTGGGGTCTGAAAACACATGATGGGAATACTGGGAGACTGGAGACACGGGGGGAGTATATACGAGGTATGTCTATTAAATAACAAGACTGATTAAATAATTCACTTTTATTTATTGGTATTACAAATGTAAAGCTTGTCCCCTTCAATATACTCCCCATTTGCACTAATATATCGTTGTCTTGTTTTCCACTGGTCGAAGGCATGGAGCAAATCAATTTCTGTCAATTGTTTCAACATATCTGCCATTTTCTTCAACTGACTCAAAATGTGCCCCTTTAAGAACTAATTTAACTTTTAGGAAAAGATAAAAGTCACAAGGGGGCAGATCCAGAACAACGCTTGTGAGCGAATTTACCCATCGCGTTTTGGTAAGTAGGAGGATGTTTAAGGTTAGTAATGTGATTGTTGGTCACAGAAAGTGCTGTGTGAGCAGGTGCATTGTCCTGGTGAAGAATGAAACCATTTTTCCACAGTTGCAGCCGTTTCTTTCTGACTCTCACCGCTTTTTCAAGACTTCCTTATAATAATGCTGGTGCCTTCTGGAACCCATTCTGCCACATGTTCAAGGTCCCTACTTATGCAGTATAACCGGTTCTGACTGCTTTGTTTACTAGGTGGAATCACAGTCTGGTTATTTTCTAGACTTACTTCGTATACACTGTACACATACATAAACTGGATAACTAAGCGCTTACAAGGCTGTGATTCTATTGTATTATGGTTACAAATGTTTTCTATATTTGAGACCTTTTTTAATTGCATTGTGGTTACAAGAATGTTGAATTTATTGTACAGTGGTCGGAAGGATGCAGTCTGTATTGTATGGTGGCCTGTATGGTATAGTGGTCAGATAATGGGCCTGATCCAGAACAACGCTTCGGAGCGAATTTACGCGTGGCAGAGATGTAAAATCGCTGTTTTGTTTGCAATGCGCATGCGCACCATAGAAAATACGCACATTAACGTAGTGTAATTGTGAACGTATGGGCCATTCACGTATGTGTCACATAAATACTTACGTGTGGGCGTGCCAAGTTTACGTTAGTCCAAATTACGTGTGAAATACGTGAAGTAGGCGGGGGTGGTATTTAAAGTGTACAGTATGGGCGTGCTTAGCTGCGTAAATTCGCCTAGCCCATACGTACGTTTGCGTATGACTGCGGTTACGTTGGAAAAAGTTAAGGTAGGGTTTGGAAAGCGTATATTGACAAAATACGTCCATGCAAGGGGTGTGCCGAGGAGAGTGCAACGAATTTACGCGCACGAAAATACGCTACGCGAATAAACGTACAGCAGTACGTAGTTCTGGATCTACCACCAATGTCTGTAAGGTATGTGTCCTTAAGATATATAGTCTGTATTGTGTTGCAGTTTTTAGGACAAAATGGGAATTGTATAGCGGAGACTAGGATGCTGCCTGTATTGTATAGTAGCGGCTATGATTTGCTTTCTTTTATTGTGGTTACAAGATTGTGTTTTATGATGCTTACATGGGACCTGATTCACAGTTAATGAAATGCAACGTTTTAGGTTTGTATATTTAGGAGAGGATATAATGTGCATGCGTAGTAACTTATTATGTGCACTCTATGTTGGACTTAGGAACGGGACCGCTGTGAATCACCACTACGAGCTTATTGCTGCAAGGTTCGTAGTAGGTGGGTGGGGTGGTGCCGGGAAAACGCACATAAGAAGATTGGGTGGAAGGAGGCATTTAAATGATCGCATCTGGGCGTGGATTGCCAGAAACTTTCTTATTTACCCACCCTACGCACACAACTTTGAACCTAAAGATAAGATTCGTAAGTCAATTAAGAACCTGAAAACCAGGGGTGTAACGGGGGAGTCGCCTTGCTACTGGTTGCGTATAATTAAGAACCTAACGCTTTCTTAAGCTTGAATCGGGTCCATACTATACTCTAGTAACTATAATGATAAATTGTTAAACAGGTGGACACAAATTAAAAGTTAGGTGGGCAACTAACACCCTTGCACCGGTCCTGGACAGGATTTTGAATGAATTGGTAGAAGAGTCACAAAGAATGAAGGGGCAGATGACCTAATAAAGACTAATAGGGCACAGAAGGAGGGGGCAGATGACAAACTGGATATTCAAAAAGGAATGGGCACAGAAGGAGGGGGCAGATGACAAAGAGGGGACATAAAGACCTAATGGGTACAGAAAGAGGGGGTAGATGTATAATAATGTTCTAAAGTTTTGATTACATTTTAATTCTGTGAATTGGTGGGTAGGGGCCCCTATGCATTGCTTTGCTCAGGGCCTACAATTCTGTTAAGATGGCCCTGCCCCACCTATCCTGAGTAGCAGTATAAATTGTAGCACTGATAGACAGGGGGTAGAGCTTTAAGAACGCAATTTGCATAAAACTGCGTCATCAGGCTCCGCCTCCATACCAGCAACTCTTCCTCCTTCCAAGATTTCCCGGAGGGAAGAAATAAGAAGTCGACAACTATGATATATTTCCACCAGCTTGCTCTCATACTCTGGATCTTGTATTAGAAGGGGAACCAGCCCCTATATGAGATAGATACTGGAAATTTATTGGATGCACTTGGTTGTAAATTTTTTATAAATTTTTTATACTTTTATGCTTTGACAAATTGTCTATTTCTGTGCATTTGATTGACCCCTATCTGCCTGGTTTACAATTACTAGATATACTTTGTCTATGAATCAGTGTGTCACATTTACTCTAGGCACTCCCAGGGTAAATGTGACACACTGATTCATAGACAAGTTTTTTCTTCATAAAAACTCTTATTTACACATTGTAAAACATTACTGGGGAATATTTATAGACACCTTAGTGCTTACACAAATGGAAATTACAGTCATTGGGGTAGATCCAGAACTACGTTTGCCGTACGTTTATTCGCGTAGCGTATTTTCGTGCGCATAAATTCGTTACACTCCCCTCGGCACACCCCTTGAACGTACGTATTTTGTCAAGATACACTTTCCAAACCCTACCTTAACTTTTGCCAACGTAACCGCAGTGATACACACACGTACGTATAGCTAGACGAATTTACGCAGCTAAGCACGCCCATACTGTACACTTTAAATACTTCACGTTTTTCATACGTATTTTGGATGCACGTAAAATTGGCATGCCCACACATAAGTATTTACGTGACACATACGTGAATGGCCCATACGTTCACAATTACGCTACCATACGGAGTGTATATTCTATGGTGCGCATGCGCAGTACTTACCAAAAGGCGATTTTACGTATCCGCCACGCGTAAATTCGCTCCGAATCGTTGTTCTGGATCTGGCCCATTAACATTAAACTACCAGTATGCTGTAGACTGAAGAAATAACTGAGATCCTCTCCTCACAGACAGTGTTCTGATTGGAAAAGACCCCAAGCGCCCAACGTTAAGCTGGCCATACACTAGGACGATTATAAATCGCAGCTGACAATGGCCGATAAACGGGACGATTTTCCCTTAGGAAAGGTCCCAATACCGGCACCATACACTTCTCCTGCTGGGACCGATAATCAGGAGACCCATGCATGTAGCCTATAGGCTGGCTGCAAATATAACATTATTATTTATGAAATAAAGATAGTGGGCCGTATTCAGAGATCCGTCAGTGAAAGGGTCGCAATTATACGCACGGCTGTTGCAAGGCAACACCCATGACACTCCCCTCACGCGGACGGGTTGCTGGAGACGTAGGAGTCTCTCGTGCACTCTGATCTTTTAGTTGGATTTTACGTGCGTATAATACTTATGTACATGCGTATCTAACTAAACAAGCCCTCAATGCTCATTTAAATGCCCCCCCACCAACTTTCACGTATCTTTCTCCAGACGGATTACAGCCACGCCCCTCCGTACATATGTTTCAAAGTGCGATTCACAAATCCGTACCTAATTGACTTTTGTGCGTAAAATCAATGTAGATAGCATAAATTTAGTTACTACGCATGCGCAGTTCATCCGATCCTAAAAATACGCACGGAACTTTCCGCAAAAAACGGTTCTCAAAATACGGCCCAGTGTGAGAGGTTCTGAGTGCTGTGACAGCGACCCAACAATTGTAAATGCCCATACACTACATGTCAAGGTCAAGCTATGAAATAATTGTACCAGAGCCTTTCTGGCACAATTACTGGGCATTTGTAAAATCCACCCTTACCACACACTTCAGACATTGTTGTCCTGATCATCCAATTATCAGGTAATCGCTCTAGTGTATGGCCAGTTTTAGCCAGCAGGATTAGCCAGACTGCTCTCCAGTAAAATCCATTTTACATAATGTGGTTCTACACTTTACATATACGCTGCATACATTATGCAAATATACATGGTATGCGCTCTATCATAAATGTATTCCATGATGCTGCTTTGTTTTAACTCTTTGAGTGCCACATTTGTGTACAGATTATTGCTGTGCTGTGCTTGTTATAATGGTTTCATTTAGTACAAACCCATGGCTATAAAATGGTTAAAAAAATGTTATACCTAAATGAATGCAGGACCAGAAATGATGTGGACTATATTAACCATGACACTGGCATCAGAGAGTCTGATTTTTGACTGATTGTGTAAAATTAATTCTTCGGCCACCATGCTAATATGTTGCAATATATGTCTATGTATATATGTGATATATGTGCGCCTATGTAGTATAATACTTGTGTTCTTACTGAACTTATAAACTTGGAGCATGAATTCATTAAGGTTCATTGTCAGTTTCTACCACTTTCCCTAATGTTAACCAAGGGCTGTTAGTTAGTTCCTGTATAATAAGCAATATGAAAAGAAGACAAATAGAAGATTCAGGTACCAGGGATATGCTTTGATAAAGATAGATTAAAATATCAATCAGAAAATGAATCAATCTGCATGACCTTTTATATTGTGTTACCTTGGTATGATGAAATCACGATGAAATTTGCTGTGACTAGCAATTGTGTTTTACTGTGAATGCAGTCATGTGTAGTCACTATATACCAGTGAATTGCAACCACATTGCTAGTTGTGCTAATATCACTATCCATCATATTTCCCTTAAAACATCTTTATTTAACAGGAAATCCGAATGTCGCACCCAGGAGGGGGGGTTCTTGGCAGCCCAGAAACTCCCACAATATAAAAAAAATGAAAAGAAAGAAAGAAAAGAAAATCTGAAAAAGGGGCATGGCTTCGCAGGTGCTGGTAAAGGAGGCTTGGCGTCCCGGGACTGGTACTAGAAAGAGGGAATGGCTTTACAAGAAAGCAAGCGGAATCCCACCACAGAGCTGGAAACACTATATATATATT
>WWET01003397.1:104168-114349 GCA_011038615.1 Limnodynastes dumerilii
GGGGGGGGTCACAGATCTAAATGCAATATTAATGGAAATTAGGATCTTTTCCAATGTTATTAAAAATATAAAAAGCAAAACAGTACAGAAAATTTGTGCAATAAAAATCAATTACTCACCAGAATCAGACCTAAAATGTAGAAAGTAGTAATGTGATGTTCTATATATGAGTCACGCTATCCATATTTTATTCCTGCAGTGAGACATACAGTAATACCATTATGGTTATACTGTATTCAATATAATTGATGATAGTGACAATATATTGCAAAAAAATATTGAGCAATAAAAGAAATATCACAGGGACTAATCACAAGATCATATCTAATTCTTTCTTTAATAACAAATCTTATTCTAACATCTCACAGTGTTACCTCACTCCCTGTAGGGAGCTCCTAGCCCTCGCTGAATCTTAAGCTGGGTACACAGTACATTTTTCACATTATTATTGTTCAATCACAGAAGCGTTTGGAATGATATTGTGGAAATGTGTACACTGCAACAACTGTGATTCTCATTGTTAGAGTTAGGACCACCAGAAGCAGAAAGGCCTTGACGGTGGCTTGGTGGCTTTTATGTTACAGATAGAGGGCCAGATTTACAATGCTGCAACCAATCAGATTCTAGCTCTTACTTTCCTGTTACATACTAGAGAATGTCAGCTAGAATCTGATTGGTTGCTATGGGCAACATCTCCACTTTTCCAAACCCGCAGCTTAGTAAATCTGGCCCTCTATCTGTAACATAAAACGCAGAAATATCCGTTACACGTATTTGCAAATATATGATAAGCCACCAAGCCACCGTCAAGGCCTTTCTGCTGATGGGACAATGTCAAGAGAACAGGTGGAAAAAACCTCAGAGTTGCCAATAGTGTTTAGTGTGTATGTATTCATCATCATGCTGATCCAGGGTTGCCAACTTTTCATTGCTTCCCTCTGAGAGATCCTGGAGGGAAGCTATAGATGACTGCATGGGGACAGGGCTTGATTATGTTGTTTATGCAAATTTCTTCCGAGGCCCCGCCCCCTCAGTGCTCCTTTTTTTAGTATAACTAGGGATGTGGGTCGGGTCTTGATGCAAATTGCAGAAATAGCAGTGTTGCTAAGCAGGGGGACGGGACTTGCATGAAACCACAGCCTCAGGTCCACTGCAGGAAATTTGATTCAAACTTCAAATCATATGTAAAATAATTTCAAGGTCTGGTCTGGGAATTGATCTCACTGAGCCACCGTGCTGCCCCATTTTAATTCAGTAAGTCCAATATTCCAAGAGTGGTGGGGATTTTAAGTTTTATTTTTTTAAATTTGTTAGTTTTAAGTAATGATTATGTTGTAAATAAATTAATTATAGGCTCTATTTACCATTTGCTTCATTTTTTAATGACCGAAGCTTTTCCAGGCTTGCTTCAGGTCCCAAAATGATCTCTGGGCTCAACGCAGGTCACTTCATTCATACTTCGTACTCCAACGCGGGACTTTGAAAATTTCAAGTCTCGGTATGAAAAATACTGCGCATGCGCAGTGTCTTCGGGCCGAATTCACACCAGCGGACGTATTGCACATACGTCCCTAATTTACCGATAATAGCTATGATGCATGCGTAGTAACTATTTTACGTAATCTACGCATCATTTCATTACGTTACGGTCTTGATCGCTTAAGACCGCATATACGCAATCTGCGTAATGAAACGATAAGTAGATTATGTAAAATAGTTACTACGCATGCAATACATCCGCTGGTGTGAATCCGGGCCTTCATATCGGGACTGAAATCTTCGGACGGACGAGTCTCCCGGAGAGGTGAGTTTTTCTTTTTTCTTTATTTTTTTACAGTAATTTGTATTTTAAATGTTTTTATTTTTTTTAAATGTAATTGAAAAAAAATTTTTTTTTTATTTTATTACATTTTTTTAAGTTAGACACTTAGGTTTATCCCAGCGGTCTCCCGATACATGCCCCCCTTTTCCTCCCCCTAATAACAGCTAATAGGGGGAGGAAAGGGGGAATATTGGGAGATCGCTGGGATAAATGCAGTAACGCCACCTTGAGATGGCGTTATCTTATCCTTCGGAGCGGAATGATAATCTCCGCTCTGGGGGATAGTAAATTTAATTTAGAGCCGCCACTCAGTAAGATTGGGCTGGCGAACAGATAAGAAGTTTTAAAGCATCATCATAGAAACAACAGATTTCCATGGCGATGCCCCTTTTGTATAGCAAAAAAGCATCGTTTTAGGTGATAATGAACGTTTTCAAGTGAAAACTGCCATTATCACCTAAAAACGATGGTTGTAAATAGAGCCCTATATTTCAGATAACTCTGACATGCCTTACAATATATTGTATTTTATTTTGTTTTGTACATACAGTGATTCCTACCTATCAATTAAAGTTTTTGGTGCTGTATACAGATATCTGAAGGCCTTATACTTATTGAAACATAGTTATGTTATGTGACTGGAAAGCTATTGCCCTTCAAAGTAAATCTGTTTTTTGGCAGATAGGACAGAGTATTCTAGAGCATGATCTGAATTAAATAGCTCTTGCAGCCACTGATGAATGAATGCAAAAAAATGACTTCCAATTTCCAAATGTTATCATAACTGTTGCCATAGAAATGATTTAAGGGGCCAAATGAAAAACTTTAACAACAGAAACTTTATTCCTTGGGAATAAAACAAACAAACAAAATAAAAGAACACATTCAAATCACTAAAAAATTCATTACACCAACAAGAAAAAAAGTATTTCGGACCGTATTCAGACTTCAGTCAGCGGTCGGGCCGCAAATATACGCAACTAAGTGGCAGGTCGGAGCAGGTTACACCCACCAGTAAAAACAATTACTTCTCTCCCTTCCTCCTAAACTTAGACCAGCATTGACTTGCCCTATCTGGCCGCAGTAACTTCCGGCCTTATGTGTATTAGTTGCGTATATTTACGGCCCTAACCCTGTAAGCGCGCCCACTTTCCCTCATCTTAATGCCTCCTCCCGCCCATTTCTATGCAAATCCTTAGGTGCGTATATTTCCGCCGCACTTAGGGTCGGAATCTTCCCCGCCCGATTCACAAGTCCGTCCCTTAGCCATTTCCGACCTTAACTGCGTATCACTATAACTACGCATGCACAGTTGATGCAAAATCGATCCGATCCTAAATATACGCACGGAACTTTCGTTAGAAACAGATCTCTGAATACGGCCCTGCATGACTTCTTCCTTTGTAATAACCTTAACCTTCTTGCAATAACTGAAATATGGCTCACTGACTCAACTGCTGCACTCTCATATGTTCGGACTCCACTTTACTCATGCCTCCAGAAGCTTCTGCTTCTTATGTGCAGAGAATTAGAAAATGAGCTGCTATGCATGCATAGGTACGTACTTACGTATGTAGTTTGATTACATGCGGTCTTTAAAGACCGCATGTAGTAGGTTGGGAAGAAGGAGGTTTGCCAGTGTCCCCTCGGGGGAGTGTTTAGGTAGAAGTGGGTGGGGGAAAGGGATGTTGTTTAGCCTTCTTAAGAAGGAAAATATGCAGGTAAGTTAAGGTAGCCTATGGCACTTTTAAGTGCCATTAGGCAACAAAAACTGGAGAGCCGTGTTCAGGGCCTGGACAGGAGAGTTAAGTGTGGGTCGACACGCACTTAACTCTCTCTTATATCTGAATACGATCCAATGCCATTACAGTCCCTGTTGGTGTAATGGTAAGGCATCCAAATACTTTTGTCCATATGGTGTATGATACTCCAATATGTACTGACATATCATTTAAGGCATTAAGATCTATGGAACTGATAGCAATTAAGTGCCTGTATATGATTCAAGGTAATGGTGTAATTCATGCAAGAAGCAAACATAAGTAGGAAAAGCTGAGATAACATCAAAAATCCTCAAACACTGCAACAGTTTTTTGGTGAAAGCCAAAAAAAAAAGGAATTTCAATATTTATTCCATATATAATTTCCAAAGTATAAGAAGCAACTTTTTAATAATGATTCTACACTGCATATTTTCAATGGACCCATGAGAAATTTTGTATGTGCAGTTATTCCAGTCTAACCAGGTGATTAATAAAATATGGGCCATTCCAGTATTTCAAGTAAGTTACATACAGACATACACAAAATAAGTGTTTTCCGATCCCAAGTATCGCAAATAGCGAATGAGCACGCGCCACACTTTCTCCACGAATCTGGAACTTCTGCACGGTGTCTCTGTGGTGTTTCCAATAGCAGAGTTGGACAGTGCATTTTTGTACAAAGGTAGGAAATGTATATAAAATGTACGTCAGGGATGTGCTAAGAGCCCTCCGCCATATTCAGATTTTTCATGTGTCCGCATCTTAAGTGAGGTAGGGGGTCTGCTCTGACGTAAGTCTATCTTTTCCACAGTGACAACAAAAATACATTTCCAACTGGGATTCCTCTACAGACAGAAATAATGTCTAACTCACAAAAACAAAACCACCTTGCACAACTGATGCCTATGCTTACTACAGGCTAAACAGAAGTCGCTTATGGTAGTTTACCTCAACATTGTGGTTTGCTTTGTTGCTACTCTATACATGTCGAGAAAGAAAGGGGGGTCAGGGAAAAACTCTATACATTTGCCACTTCAACTATTCTTCCAACTACTTACTGCTGCGCTATCCCACCTTCTGCTACACTTCAACTTAGAAAATAACTTACCTGAGAAAAGTGAAATAAATGGAAATAAAATTGTAAACAAAAATGAGAGAGAATCAATCTATAGGAAGGTCCTGTGACCAACATAATGTTATGATAACACCATTTGCATAAATCGTTAAGCCCCGCCCCCTGCATGCATGTATGGCTTCCCACCGGGAAACTTTTAAAAGTCGACAACTCTATTATATATGTATACATATATACATACACACACTCAGGGCTATAGTATGTGTAGCTGTGGGTGTATAATAAACAAGGTAACTTTTTAATGAGATGATTGAGTATGAATTTTGCACTGCTATACATTTTTATAGAGTGTAGCTCTTTTTGTCAATGTGAATCAACAGGTTAGTTTATATCAACAATGACGTCTTTAATTACAATTAATAAACATTTGATGATGTCTGGCATAGGGCATTGCTCTTGCTGGCCCTGCCCTCATCCGCAGGTGTATGCATTCTGTTATATATCTATCCAGTAAAAAAAAAGTATGTATGTATACTGTTGCTCATAAACCTGCACTTCTTTTCATATTGTGGTTACAAGAATGATTTTTGTAGTCACTAGGATGCAGTGTGTATTCTATATCGGTCTCTAGAATGCAATGTGTTTTCTATGGTGGGCATTAGAGCGATATATTATATGGCAGTCATTATGCAGCTTGTATTGTATGGTGGTCACTAGGATGGAAGGTGTGTTGTATGGGGTTCACCAGGAAGCAGTTTGTATTGTATGGCGGTCACTAGGATGGAGTCTTTATTGTATGTATTGTATTGTATTGATTAATCATGGTCTATCTATTACCTTAATGCTTGAGTAATGGAATGTAAAACAAAAGGGTGCATATTTATGGTTTGCAGGAGGGACACCGACCATCCTTGAACCAGCTTTGTATGTGACAGATGTAAATCACTTGCACAATAGTGATTCATAAAGGTGAAGAGGAGCAATACATTTTTAATGCCTTTCCTTCTCTTTCTCTTTTCCTGTAATTAGAAAACACTGCTAATTGCTTGCAGGGAGACCATAAGAAGAGAAAGTGTAATGCTGGGAAGGCACAAACAGGACTGAGAAATAAAACTGTAAAACATCACACAATAAGACTGAATAAAAATGAGCGTAACTTATCCAAGAAACAGTTCACTGCAGAACCTCCTTATACTGATAAATCGCTGCTTCACTTCAACTTTATAATTCACGTGTTGTGCAAATGTTATCCAGCTATTGGACTTTATCATCTTGGTTGGCATACATGGCTAGAAGTAGGTGCTATCTATACCAAATATAGTACGGACCATCCCCACACATAATTGACCACACCACACATCATGCCCAATCCTATGGGCCCATGATAATTTTTAGCCCGAGGTCCACAAGATCCTTAATCTGGTCCTGTGTACATCGACCACTTTTAGTGTATTTCTTCCTGTTAAAATATTATAAATTAATTAATCTGCAACACAATTCTGATAGATATGTAACACCCCCTTTCTCCAACACAGGGGTGTATCTATAACTCTTTGTGTGTATATCACTTATTTCTCTTTGTGTAGTGCCTCCACCAAGTCTTCTTTTTCTGGGAATGTATAGACGTGGATATAATGACCACCAGGGGCGACTTGGGGACCCCCTATTACCACACACACACTTCACAAACCCTGACACACAATAAATTCTCTTTTATATAAAAAAATATTTACTTAGTCAATTTATTTGAAACAACTATATCATTAGAGAATAAATAATAATTTAGGGTACTTCCTCATCTTTGTGGCCCCCTGCTGGAGGCCACTGGTGGTTACGCTACTTACGTATTTCTGTGCATTGAGATCACTGCATAACACCTAGCGGCTATTACTAGAGTCAGCCAGCGGCTTTTATCGGCTCCTTAGCTAAATGAATGGCATATGAGGATAGTATGTTAGGGAGAGGGGACAGTGGCATTGGGACCAGTTAGATGTCTCTGAGGCAGGACAAAAAATTAGGATCTAATGGGATTATCATCACTTCTGGGGCTCTGATGGGATTATCATCACCTTCCTTCTACTGTAAGCGGAAAGAATTAGAGGCTGGAGTTGGTTCAAATGGCCGCGTAGGAAAGGGAGGACCCTGAGCAGAGATCGGGAGGAACTTGGAAGCTGGATGCCGGAGAGAAACACACCTAACTCGACCAGTGTCCCATAGAACAAATAATACGTTTGACTTACGCCAAACATACTATCCACATATGCCATTCATTTAGCTAAGGAGCCGATAAAAGCAGCTAGCTGGCTCTAGTAATAGCCGCTAGGTGTTATGCAATGATCTCAATAGCACTGAAATACGTAAGTAGCGTAACCACCAGCGGCCTCCAGCAAGGGGCCGCAAAGATGAGGAAGTACCTAATTTAGTAACTATTTATAATATAGTTCTCAAATGATATTTATAAACTAATCCCAACGCACTTTATATATATATAAATATAAATATTTATATCCAACACTTGTATATATAGATAGATAATATAGATCATATCCCATTTACATCCTTTTATAATAACTTTAATTCTATAAACTAGAAACTAATTCTAAATTATTCTCATCACTAAGAATAAATATGATCTATTATTATAATACTTGTACAGTATAACATTGCACCTCACTCCCTGGCCAGGCTGGCGTTGGTGCACTTAAATTACTGTTGGTAGCTACTTTTCCCTTAGTAAAGTATAAACTTATAATCTTCAGACTTGTGTCTCCATTATACCATTGCTGCAGATGACATATTTTCTAGATGTTCGTATCTCAGGGTCTTATCCAGAGGTTTCCTCCTGAAGATGGGGTAGATCCAGAACTTTGCTTGCAATCCGTTTACTAGCGTTGCGTATTTACGTGTGCGTACCTTCTATACACTCCCCTAGGCACACCCCTTGAATGTACGTACGATTTCCTCTTTTCAAACCCTACCTTAACTTTTGGCCACGTAACCGCGATTGTCCGCACACGTACAGATGGGCAACACAGACTTTCACAGCTTAGAATGCCCATACTGTACACTTTAAATGAAATCCCCCGCCTACATTGCGTAATTTAGAGGTACTTTTGTCTCACGTAAAATAGGCACGCCCACACGTACGAATTTACGCAACTAATACGTGAATGGCCAATACGCTCAGATATGTTACGTTACGTAGCGTATCATCTGTTGTGCGCATGCGCAGTACATCCAAAATCGCGACTATACGTGTCCGCCAGGCATAAATTCGCACAGAAGCGTTGTTCTGGCTCTGGGCCGATGTCTCTTCCCTCAGACGCTGTTTCTTCACATACAATTCTCTTGTATTATGGAGGCTTTACTCGCAAAAGTCAGTCTCCAATATAGCATTCCTATATATAAAACTTTTACTAAATGAATCTCAATATTATATATGTGGCTTCTCACAGATCAGCCTCCATATTGTTCTCCTCCTCACACATCAGTCTCCTCTCACCATCACCCCGGACTCTCCCAGAGAAACCGTTATTTCTCCTTCCCCAACTGTAACTGTCACTTTCCCTGTCGCTGGGGCCTCTGGGATATGTAGTCTCATTCAGCACTGGCTTCTATATCTGTTTTTTAATCTCTGTGTAGCGACGGATGTGATAGATAGATAGATAGATAGATAGATAGATAGATAGATAGATAGATAGATAGATAGATAATGTGATGATGACAGACAGAAAGATAAAGGACCGGATTCACAGATACATATGTCCCTAAGTGCGATTCACAAGTCCGTGCCTAAAGTACTTACGTACATACTACATAAATACTACATAAATTGCGTGGAAAAATTACTACACATGCGCAGTTAATCCATTCCTTTAAATACGCACGCAATCAGACGCAAAAACAGATACGGCCCAAAGTCTCTGTTCTGCAGCCACCCAGTCTTTTGCAGTGGTTCGAATACAGGGGCTGTGCCAGAGATGCCATCAAAATTGTTCCATCAATGTTGGTTCCCAGGTACCCTCTTAGTGCATATCTAAAGCCACAACACTTCTCTACCAGCCAGTGTGTTAAAAAGGACAAAAAAAATTGTTGTTTTTAAAGGATAACACACAAAAGAGCTCTTTTTGTGTTCATAAAGGGCTGAAATTCATTATCCTTCAAACAATGCATTTTCTGAGTGAAGAGATTTCTGATTGCCTGGATAACTTGATTAATGGCAAACAATTACTGTAATACATGAGATGTGGGTTTTCTGTATGATATTTGTCTTCAAGTGGCAGCTGTGTGTTGAGCAGTTCTGAAGAGGTGCGTTCTTACAATACAGGCAGGAGTTCTGTGTTAGTCAGTGCTAGTAATGGCACCTCTCAAACATTTCAACTGCGGTTATAAAATATAATGTAACAATAGGTGGGCAAATAACAGTTTCTAATAATAAATATTATAGTGGTTACAAAATTCTATCAACTACTCTAATTTTGATTGTGCAAACCTTTCAAAAACACCACCAAGAACACTACTATGGAAAGAGCCAAACATGGTGAGAGAAATTGGTTCTATGTGCAGGCAATGATGGTTTATAATTTCAGGCAAGAGATCCAGGAGCATCACAACATTTCTTGTTGAGGGGGTGATTTAGCCCACCCCTTGGTGCCTACCTTTCCCCTTGGCGTCCCGCTCTACTCTTGGCGTGTCCCCCCCTCTCCCATTTGCAAACTTACCTAGGTGAAGATTCTTTTCCTCTCCTCTGCGGCACGCTCTCTGCTCACTGAATGACGCTGACGTGACCTTGAGGTCACACCAGCGTCACTCAAATAGAGGGAGCTGCTGCGGAGAGGAGACGCTGACAGAGGATTGTACAGACAGTGCCTGGTACTCCCCACCCCTGGCACCCCCTGTTGTGATACTTATGGCCTAGGAAGAGATATATATATAACAAAATCCGTCTGTCCCTACAATAAGTCCTCATGGGTTTTCTAGTCTATGAGCAGAGAAGACGCTGGAACCGGAAGATGGAGATTAATAGACAGGATTAGTATTTGTTCTTCCCTACTCTACCTGAGGAGGAATCTGCCATTCTGCTCCCCAGACCACTCAACCTCCAGAAATGTTACAGAAGGTTTATTATTATTAGGATGGATTCAGAATTATCTACCTCATCCGACTTCACCAAGCTGCTTGCACTTAGTTCCATACATATGGATATCCATCCGACAGGGGGGCTCATCCCCACCACCTGCCTAAACTCTGCTGGGTTTAAGTGTTCCGTGCAGATCAGCAGTTGCACGGATTGTTGATCTGCACGTGACATTTAAGGTAGGTTTATGGTAGCTAATGTGCTGCCATAACCACACAACAGAGGGGAGAGAGAGGGGAGTTCACACCCGGGTTCCGTGCGGACTGCCAGCCCTCCTTATAGTGCAGCAGGTACAGTGTATGTAATCTGTCCTCCATGTTATTATACAAAAACTAAGAGAGAGAGAGAGAGAGAGAGAGAGAAGATAGAGAGAAAGATAGAGAG